>JAOUQZ010000044.1:2485437-2499598 GCA_028564935.1 Neosilurus hyrtlii | reverse complement strand
TTTGGAGTAGTGAAGACTTTGGTTGAATTAACAAATTGTTGGTTGAGGAGAGAGGCCATACGGGGCTTATCAGTGATTACAATGCTATTGTATAACATTGCGTTTGGCAGCTGGGGAGAAGTAAATTTGTTTTCCATTGACTTGACTATTTTCCAGAACTTCCTTGTGTCAGAACCACAGGTGGTGATCTCCATAAAGTAGGGAATTTTGCCATCCCTGATGCTTGAATGGTTTTATTCCTGCATTGTCTGAAGGCAAGCCAGTCGACAGGAGACTGAGAGGAACGGGCTTTACTCCAAAGGGTGTTCTTTTGAGGAATAAACTTTACAGTCCTTGGTTCTCCCATGAGTTGGCAAAGATTCTTGGTGCTGATTTTTTTCAGAGGGGCATGTTTATCAATGACTACGGTGAATATAGTTTTTAAATAAGACCAGGCATCATCTAAAGAAGGAATAACATTGATTCTATCCCAAGACACTGCTGCAACATCGAGGAGAAAGGCCTGCATGTCAAAGTTCAGAAAGCGCTTGGTCACAATTACTGGCAGCCGTTTGACTGAACAGCCAGAGGGTATACATGCAATGGCACAGTGATCACTTACTTGGCTGAAGACTTCTGACTGATAAATAGACGGGGTGTTTGTCAGAATAAGGTCAATCAGTGTAGGGGATGAAGGAGATTTGGGGTTGTGTCTAGTGGGCTCCGAAACAATTTGGGTGAGGTTTGCAGCATCACACTGCTGAAAAACTATGTCTGGGGGGTTAATCGCGGTTTGAATCACCCAGAAGAATACATTCAGAGGAAATATATGGTACAAGGAGTTCACTAAATGCTGTTAGCGCAGAGGCCGGGGCAGAGGGAGCTCTGTGAGAGGGAAACTTGCTGAGAGTTTAAGCTTTAACCCCAGTAACTCGAATTGCTTAGAAATTACATAGAAGCAACTGACTTAGAAAGAGCATCAAAACAGTGCAGATGGTCTTTAACATACATAGCTACACCACCTCCCCTGGTGACTGTGTCCTGATGAAATATATTGTAGCCTGGTATCAAAATTAGTCTTACTTTTTTATGCCAGGATTCAGGAGATGGCTAAGACATCAGGATTAGCAGTATGTACCAATGTTTTTAAATGATCAAAGTTCTTTGAATTTGACAGACTACAGATGTTTACATGTAAAAAGCCCAAGGATTTGCGATCACAGAATAGGGTTATATGAAATGGGCCCAGGATTTGGGTGAACATTACCAGAGAAAAGTAAAAGATGACTGAGGATGATTCCAAAACAAGGCAGTTGGTTATGTTTCATAGAAGGTGTGACCACAAGCAAAGCATACAAGCCATCCAGTTGCTGAAGCAACATCAGTGAATAGATCCGATTGAGATGAGGTACCTAAATAGTAAGAAGTCCTGCAGTTTTAGTGAGTTTTAGGATGAGCAAACTCTGCGAAGTAGAATGAAGCCCAACGCGCCAACATCACGGGGCATAATGGCAGTCTGGATGAAAAGCTTACTGACAGGTTTAAGAGCGTGAGTTTGAGCATGTAGCAGAATGACATACAACAAAGTCCAAAAAGCCAGTGGTGTTTTTATGAGGAAATACATGTTCTCTTGAAATATTGAAATCCAGGCTAAGGTAGGTGGAGGCCAGGCTACAGCTAGCAAAGCTTCAAGCTTTAAGCTTTAGCAGGTCGAAGTTTAGACTATAGCTAGCAGTGATCCAAGCCATAGTAGAAAGCTATAGCTAGCAGAGGTCCAAACTATTATAACAGGTGAAGGCCAAGCTATGGTTAGCAGAGGTTCAAACTGTAGTAACAGGTGAGGCCAGGCTGTAGCTAGCAGAAGTAAATATTACCGGGGCATAAATAAATTTACCAGGGTATAAATTCTACTCCGGTGGTTCTCTTCATGGTTAACCTCAGTGAGAGCAATAATGGCTCAGTAGTGAGCCACTCTGTCAAAGGAGTGAGTACTCAATTAAAAACCTTGTTCCATGGATTACCTGTCTGTTAGTGGAGTAATGACCAGTCTGTCAGTGCAGCCCAAAAACTCATTCTGATAAATAAACTCCACATCTGTGATGTTGATCAACATCTTGTCTACTTCTTCATTAAAGTAAAATCGACATTGCTTCAGCCATTCGAAGTCTGTAGGGCTTTTGATGTGCATGCGATACTGGAAAGAGAAAGAAAAGAAGGTTAGAGGAACCGTAGTAGGGACCTAAGTCTTAAAAAAAGTTTTATCCAACTTGGAGAAATGCTGAAAAAAGGTAAGAGTTTCATTTGCATAGCCTTAAAGGAACAGTGTAAGAAGTTAAGAGGAACCTTGAAGAATCATTAATGATTCTGAGAATATTATATTACAAGAACTTTAAAGTAAATTTAAAGAAAGCTAGCAGAACTTTCAAGGAACATCAGAGGAAACGTTTAAAAGGAAATAAAACCCAATCTTAAGAAAAGCTTGAATGAATAACTTGTTCCTGTTTAAATCATGCTGTTTCATGAATGTTTTAACCCCTCAGATAGTTATGGCTGGAGGGGTATTGTTGTTGGCTTGGCGGCCCGGCAGGCGGCGTTTCAAAAATTTTGTCCCAACCACTGCTCGGCTCATTCACAGGCCAGCTTTCTGAAATTTTGCATAGGCACTGCATACCCAAATTTTGCATTTGTGACCTTTGACCTTGGCACAGTGACCTTGAACATATAAAGTTTGTCTGAGCCATTGTTAAACTCATATGCATGTTGGCTTTCTGTAATTTTGCACAGGCACTCCCTATGACCTAAACTTGTGCATGTGGTAGCTAATTTGCATATGTGACCTTTGACCAGCAGCCTAAGCAGTGAGGTCTAGATGTCCCTCTCCACAGCCACTTCCTCCAGCCAACGCATTCCCAGACCAGCCAAGAGATGTAGTCCCTCCAGGGTGTTCTGGGTCGGCCCTGAGGTCTCTTCCCAGTTCGACATGCCTGGAACTCCACACCCGAGGGGAGTTCGGGAAGCATTCTAATCAGATGCCCAAGCCACCTCAACTGGCTCCTCTCAACGCAAAGGAGCAGCGGTTCTGCTCCTAGCTCCTCTCGGATGGCTAAGCGTCTCTCCCTATCTCTGAGAGAGAGAGCCCTGCCACCCTGCGAAGGAAGCTCATGTTTTTTCAGTCACTACCCAAAGCTTATGACTGTAGGTGAGGGTAGAAACGTAAATCTACTGGTAAATTGAGAGCTTTGTCTTCCAGCTCAGCTCCCTCTTTACCATGACGGACCACTACAAGTTTCGCTTTAAAGCAGAGGCTGCACCGATCCGCCTGTCAATCTCCCGCTCCATCCTTCCCTCACTTTCAATATTAAACAAAATGAGTATGTACGGTGTTCTAATTCATCTAAATTTGCTCACCAAGTCGTCGAAGATATCCCTCTGATGGACATGGATGGTGATTAGGGTTTCATATTTAACCCTCTCCATTTTGGTCAGGTCCTTGGTGGTCATGTCGATGAGAGTGTTGAGAAGATTTAAAAAGAACTGATTGGTTTCGGCCATAATTTTACGGTCAGTTGGGGCATTAGTCAAAGCTACTTCTGAGTCTCGCGTCCAGATCATCTGAATTCCCAACAAACCCACCTAGAGAAATATAAGATAAACATAATATCCATCAAATAACAATGAAAAATAAGAAATGGCCATATCAATTACCTAAACTACAAGCCTACTTCTTGTTACTTTGTAGAGGATTAAACCTTGAGTACCTGTGCTGGAAAGCAATCCAGGAAGTCAATCAGTTGGAAGGAGGGTTCATCGATTGTAAGGGCTGCTCTACGGATGACAAGGTGCAAAGACCTCTGGGATTCCACCAGGAGGGTGTTGAGCCACACCTCCACATTGCCCTCGGCACTAACGGGCCGGTCCAGGTCCACTGTTTCTTCCTCGCGTGATGCAAATGCCAGGATTCGATCATATACCTAAAACAAATGTTTTACATTTAATGTTATTCGTTTGATTGTTTTATAGAATCCGCATAAACAATACAATACTGTACACTTCTGAAATTCAGTTTGTCAAAAAGAATAAAAAGAGCTTTGCAATGTTGTATTCAAGTCGTTTTCTGTTAAAAGCACTAAAGCAATCACCGATACCAGATAACTGCATGACAAATGTACCTTATCATGGAAGCGGACAGATTTGATGTTGTCGAAGATGTTAAGCAGGTGAGCCTGGATGGTGTGAGAGTCAGATGCCTGGCCCAGGATCTCCAGGAGAGCTGGATCAGACACGAAGAAAAACCGAGGGAACAGCAGACGCTTCTGCTCCAGATACCTTCAACCAAATAACAATAAACTGGTTAGCAGAACTTTGATGGGGATAAAACCAAAAATAATCTAAATCCACACAAGTAATGTAGCATATACCTTGCATTCCAGCACATCTATTCGTGCAACGTCAAGATGAATGAACAAGAACTTGTTGCTATTGGGGGATTATGGGGATTTATATAATATATATATAATTTATATATGGGAATTTATATAATTAATATAAAGGATGGGTGGACATAATCATAATCATATGATTACAATAATCATAAAAATAAACCTACCCAGTGAGGGATTTCTGGCACATTTCAAGTTGTTCAAAGAGATGTGGAAGAAGCTGACCCATCGTCTCATCTCCAACACATGACTGCACAACGTTCGGTGTCTCGTGTGCCCGTGTCATAATCTTCACCCAGGTTTTGTCGATGTTGGAGAAACACTTGGCTTCCTGTTGGAGTGCATGCCAAAAAACAAAACAAGCATTACTCCCAGAGGCAGAATATAACAGAAATATATTATTTGTATTTAAAGCAAATGTTGCTGTTTAAAGACATTCATCAGAATTTGAAGACATGTGCCTGTGAAACATGTGAAAACTGCCGGGCACCTTGGGAAGCTGTTTGGCTATATCTCCACCCACGAATACAGCCTCCAGATAGACCCAGAGGTTCTGTACTGTCATCCAGCTCTCAATGATGTCATTGGTGTTGGACAAATTCTGCACCCACTTCTGGATCTGAGCCTTAAACGGAGTGTTGTACCTGAAAATGTGTTAAAATGTTGTAAGGCTGCCTGTGAAGACTTTGTCACAGTTTCAGTAGGTACACTCTTTGAAGACCTTTATGTAACAAATTAGTCTTGCTGAGATTTGGTTTCAGATAATGATGACATGTCTGCCATATTTATTAAATATAACAAATTTAAGAGTTTCAATAGGTGTAAAGTACCTTGGCAGTAGTCAACTCTTTGATGCACAAGTCTACAGTCTGGGCTAGAAAGAAACAAGCCCTTGTTTCTAAGAAACAATCTTGTGGCATCTGTGTATTATTATTTACAACCACTAGAGGTGCTACTGTCATTGATTCCACAAAAGTTAAAAAAATAAATTAATTAACAGGAAATAAGTTGATTTGGGTGCCAAAAATTATGCATTTTTTCATATTTTTCTTTTAAGTAAGCAGGTCTCATTTCTAAACAATAGCTAACTGATATTGTCTGAATTAGGCTATTTTTACTTGCTTACCTTAAAGACTTAGACTTAGACTTAGACTTAACTTTATCGATCCCTTTGGGATGACTCCCTCAGGGAAATTAAAATTTTCAGCAGCACATAGGAAAAGCAGTACACAGATAGAAAAAAGCAGCACACAGATAAAGAATAAACAGTAACTGACCTGTTGCTCATGAGCGATGCCAGGACCATGAGGCTGTCCTCCAAACCACCAATGATTTCCAACACGCTATCTCCACGAAGCAGTAACTCTCCACGGGTTTTAAACCCTGCAAACGTGAATAATTTGTTGTCCCACTCGGCGATCACCTGCTTCAGTTTTTGTTCAATGTCTTGCTCTTTCCCAGCACCGATACAGATATCCTAAAAAACAAAAACAATAATGATCTAAACATAGTCCCCAAAACTACTGGAAACATTATTAGATAGGGAAATGAAAGTCTCACTTCAATTTCATCTTTATTTTTCAGCAGAGGTGCTTCCATAATATTACGCAGTCTGAAGGTGTCAGAGTCCACTTCGAAGGTATGGCCTGTAAGATCGGTGATTCGTTTCCAGTGGCGTGGCAACATGGCACGGTTAGCCATCAGCTCCAGGAGGGGGCAGCACTCGCTGAAGTCATCAATGGTCTTTTTTAGCTCCAAAAAGGCCTGCCATTCCTTTAGGGCCTGGGGCAGCTTACGGCACCTATACGCATTATTGTAAATAATTCTACATTGTTTTTTTTATTTCTGGTAATAGATTTTCTATTTATAAATTCTAAACAGGTCAAAAGACCTGTTTTTATTGGGACAATTGTGAAAAAACACATTTGCAAAATGACAATGATGTGTGCAGGATGTGTAAACTTAAAAACCAAGGAAAAGATTCATAGAATTTATGTGAGGACAATATCAGAAATGAAAGTTTAAAAGTTGAATCCCAACTTTTAAAAAAGTTGAAAATAAACAAATTGGATAAACATCTTCTATTGATACTTTTTCAGTACTTGGGCAAGTCAGGGCAATTTTTTCTGTGCAAAGAGACTTTCACGAAACAGCGTAGCTAATGTAAAGTGTAATAATATTGCATCGTATTGTATTATGTTAAAACAATCATATTTCTGCTCACCGCGCTTGAAAGTCCAGGAGCTCGCTGTTGATCTTTTCGATGTTGACTTCGACCCAGGGGATGTCGTAATAGCCATTGACAGTGGTGATGACATTATTGTAGAGGCCATAGAGCTTCTGCAGCAGTGTCAGCTCCTTTTTAATCTCCAGCAGCTGGGGATACTCAGTAACCGGCAAGCCAAAGAGCTCTTCCCCACCGGTGTAGGTGATGTATTTGCGGAAGAGGGTGTCAAAGTGGTTCTGAGATGAAAACCAGTGTTTAAACATGTTTAAAAACTAACATCCCCAAAATGTGTGTTATTTTAAGATGAAAAGATAATTTGCAAATAGGCAGGAAACGTTTCTCCTTTAAATAAGACAATAGAGGTATCTCCTTATTGGAATCTGTATCAAGACTTAAGCAATACAAGCATAATTTTGTGGCTAACTGCACTAGTCAAGTTAGAGAGCAAGTTAGTTAGCTTAGCAAAAAAGGTTTCTAGTTATAAAAATTGTGTACACTATTATTGTACACAATAATATTAAATTTATATGAGCACTTGGCCAAGTGCATTACTACCACAGTATATGAGCATGGTGGACATCTTATTTCAAATTGTTATTAATATGGGGTCCTCCACCCTCGGCATCACACCCACCTTTGTAGCTATAACAGCAAATGTGAATGCCGTTATGTATGTTTTCATAAATGTTACATCATGGTCATGTGACCATACCTGAAACATAATGAGTCTGTCACTGGCATCCTGGGGAGCCAAGCCCACCACCATCGGTCCATTCTAGAAGTAACACATATAACATTGACCAACGTGTATTAAAGTACAAAGTCAAAGGTTGTGCAGTTGCTAAAGTGTGTTGTGTTCAAAAGCAGCATCTTCTTCAACTGACCTTTTCATAGTGACCATAGAAATTCTCACACTCCTCACCAAACATTTGCACATTGGTGATTAGCTCATTGTGGAAATTGGGTTGCAAAGTAATTAGTTCATCCTGCACTTCAACCGACCGGGTCAGTAACTTCTCCCAGGCATACCGCAGGGTGTCCACTTTCTCCATCTCCTCCTTGGCCACAGTGAGTTCGTATTTATTCATCAAGGCATAGGACTCCTGAGCAGACATGTTCACAAACATTCTAGTAGAGAATAGCATAAATTTGAAAACACTTTCAGATTTGGTGTTTTGGAGTTTACCTCAATGGGTCCCACTTGGAAGTCGATGGAGATCTGCTGCTCTCTGATCTCCTTAAGCGCTGCCATGGAGATCCGGATGTCATCCAGGTCTTTAATTGGCCGGTGCAGCTTCTTGCTGGCCTCCTCCACAAAGGAAAGAATATGGTCCATGTCACTACGGTACTTCATGTTGAAGTGACGCCCATAGGCTACAATCCAGCATTTGGTCTCTGCTGTGAGTGCAAGCTTTAGTTCGGCTGTCAGGGAAAGAGTCAGACATCTCGTTTCATCATAGTGTCATAAATCTCAATGAGTATCATTATATATCTGGATCTGTATTTTAGTATGTCTGAACATATCACTTGTTGACCTGTTACATATTTATGTTACATATTTAATTTTCAAAAGGTTACATCAGTGGTGGTATCAGCCTTAAATCTGATGTTACTTTTAGAATATTCAAGATGTACCTACTGCAATGTTAATAGAACTGTTTTTTTTATTGTTTTAATATTTACGTCTTAAAAAAAAACAGCACTGTGTACTGTGTGGTACTGTGTGGTAATATGCCTCCACACAGTAAGGCCAAAGTGACCTTGAACTTTGACCTCTGACCAAAATTTGCAGATAAATCAGTTCCTTAAGTCAAGGTATTTTGTGCAACATTTCATGAAAATCCCTAAAAGTGTTCTTGAAATATCATGTTTACGAGCATGAGATACATGAGCCTGCAGTGACCTTGACTTTGTCCGATAACCTTGAAAATCTAATCAGTTTAGAAAATCCCTCAAAGCGTTCTTGAGATCTTGTTCACTAGAATGGCTCACACATACAGACGAACAGACCGACAACCCAAAATCATAATGTCTCTGGCCATGACTATCACAGATGCAGAGGAAAAACAAACAAACCAAACCTAATGCTTTTGTATATGAGGAGTCCACTTGCAAAACCTGCTAAGTCAAGTTTTGTAAAAAAAAAATTTTTTTAATTATATAAATAAATAAATACATACATACATACTACCCACATACATACATACATACATACATACATAAATAAGTAAATAAATAAAATCTTAAAAATTAGTTATTTCCCTTTACCTCTTTTTCAGGCACGTGTGTATGTCTCACCGATAGCCCCACTTTCAAAACCTGCTAACTCATGTTATAAATTGTAGCAAAAGAAGCAAAACTCTGTCAGATAATTTTTTATGCCTCTAAAGATTAAAATTTTTCTTAAAACTGACCAACTTGACTTAGCAGGTTTTGCAAGTGGACTCTTCATATAATGTATGGTACTCAGATACTTTTGCACTTGGGCAACAAGGTTGCAACGGAGAAATAAAGAGCAATAAAACTGAATCTCTATACATACAAATACAAATAAAACTCGGTCTCTAATATTAATAATAATTTAATATTATTATATATTTTAGATTAAATCTTTATTTCTTACCAAACCAGAAACCTTTTTTCTCCAAAAAGAAAACACACATAAGTGCCCATGGAGAGCTATAGATGCAGAATCCTTATATCACCAGCCTGGTCTATTTTTGAAGTTTTTCTTTATTCTACTGATTTTTCCACAGAACATGACTTCATAGACAGTGCTTAGATCTATATTTTAGGTGACTAAATTCCTCTTCCCTTCACAGCAAGTGAAGATAATGTTCAGTAAATAATGTTTAGAGTCCTATATGATAAATAGAGATTTAAAAAAACAAAAGAAAAAACTAAGAGGTATTTTTCGATAAATGAAATGAAAATAACAAAGTAAATAAAGCGAGCAGTATCAGCTCACCAGTGTATAAAGCCAGCACCCCAACAATAATAATCTCAGGCTCAGCGTTAATCTCCCGCTCTAGTTCTCGGTAGTAGCGGATCTGTGACTCGAAGTCTGACAGCAAAGGGTTTCCCTCCTCAAACTTCTGAATGGTGCTGTCCTTGTCACTCTTCCAGATGTGATCGTAATGGTTGAAGTGCTTGAAGGCATTCATCAGGTCCTGTTGAGCAGGAAAAAAGCAGAAGTTTACAGGTAAAATGGTAACAGAAACAGAAAATACATTTTTAAAAATTCTACATATACTTCTCCTTTAAGTACATGTCTAGTAGCTTATTAGCCAGTTAGCTCGTAATCACTTTGTCATTGTTACCTTCTTGCTGGAGTTCATGGATGTGCTAAGGGCAGTCACTAGCTTGTGGATCTCCTTGTTTTCAGAGACACACCTGTAGTAGTTTTTTGTATGGAAGATAGGAGCCTGGTAACTGCAAGCCGAGACATCTGAAGCACTACCTTCTGAAAACCAGCAAGGAAACACAATGTTTAAAAAAATAGCTGTAACAATAACACTTTGTTGATATTGTGGGATTTACATTTATGTCATAAGTCTTTATTTAACTAGGGCGACTTACATTTATCATTTTATGCAACTGAGGGTTAAGGGCCTTGCTCAAGGCCCCAACAGTGGCAGCTTTGGTGGTACTGGGGCTTGAACCCATGACTTTCAAATCACTTACTTAGCGCTTTAACCACTGAGCCACCACTGAAGTCCCGTGTAATGGAATAAACCACTTAAAAAACTCCTACAGGGGCTGGACTCCATGTCGTCGCTCTGTCTCCCTGATATCACCTACTGATTATCCTACACATTTTTTGATGCTACACATTCTGTGATGCTAAACACTCTATTACACTACCACCCTAGGATATCTCCCCCACACACTTTTACACACGGTTTTTAGTTATTTTAATGATGGCTGACCAGGTACGCTGCGGTGTCTCGCCTCTCCATCATCAGAGTTGCTCTCTCTGCTCTCTATGTGCCTCTCCATGATATTCACCTGGAGGAGCAAGAACAGGAAATCTTTAATAACAGTACAATCAAATTGGTCATGTAAATGTGGCAGTAGCATCGACACGTTAAGCCCTATTAAACCTGAGTTACCTGCGATATGTTTTGCAATTTAAATTTACTATCAACTATTAATGACTGTGCTGTTATCGGTGGTAAGGACAATAATGACAGGCTTGACAGTTGTGATGATATTGATGGTAGTGACTGTAGTTACACTATTACCAACAGACACACTATTTACATAGTGATAGTAGTGACATTGTTGTCAGTGGTAATATAATTGACAGTAGTAACAGTAATAATACTAAAGACAAGAGCGAGGGTAGTAATGGCATTGTTGCTTATAGTGACTCTATTGACAACAGTGTTTCTGTTAATGTAAGTGATGCCATTGACAGCTTCACTGATTGTAACAGTAATGACAGTATTGATAGTGAACAAATGGTAGTAGTAGTGCTACTGAAGGTATGACAGTAATGACAACATTGAGAGCAAGGGCTTTAATAGCAACTATTAAAGGTAGCAGGGTTAGTAATAGCACTACTGAAGGTATGATGGTAATGACATCATTGAGAGTTGGGGTAGTAATAGGACTGTACATGGTAGTGACACTAAAGATGCTACTGGAAGAAGGGGAGTCATAGCGTACTTGAAGGTAGTGACTGTGTGACACTGTCCCCAATATGTGCAATATACATAATAATAGGGAGGTGACATTCACACCATTAGAATTACTGAAGGTAGTGACACTACTGATGCTACAAATACTCATGGAAGTAATAGCCCTATTGAGGATAGTGTTGCTAGTAACATTACTGCCTGTAGACTTTTCCTAAAAACTTTGATTAAAGTATTATTTTTAGCCCATCTTATAAATGCCTTAATCTATTATGTTAGAAAGTGAAAAATACTTTTGAAGATTTTAATTGGCCAGAGAAACAATACCTTTGACATACTGTGGGTGCTCCACTGACCAACTCCCTTGCTGACACCGATCACAAACCCTACGGCCTTATTTATTGCCTTCTGGATCTTATCCAGTGGGGGGGTTGTGACAATGTTGGGGATCGCAAGACCCACTCCTGCTCGGAAGATGGGCTGCTGCCTGCTGCTCTTTTCCCTGCGAGGATCAGGCTTTGCTGCAAAAAGGAAATGTGGGCTGGAGTTCAGCATTTTAAGAGTAATGATGTTTTAAATTTATAACAGAAGTGACACAAACTGAAAAAGAGTTGCATAATTTAAACCCTTTTCTAAAGTCTGGCAAACTTCGTGAAAGTGTATGAAACTGAAAATTTTGTGGTGTTATTTTTGTTCTTAGCTTGCCGCTCAGACATGATGGTAAAATGAACGTGGCATTGTTCCACCAACGGAAGGAAACACAATGAAGGCCATATTAAAATCCAAAAGTAGATTTCATCTGATTAAACATTTGACGTGCTAAACTAATGTTTGTGAAGCCCGAGATCTGACTCTACAATCATAAATTGTTTATTATGCCTCCACTCGTTGTGGTGGAGCTAAAGGTATTTCATTTACGCTCTGTACGCATGTTCGTGTATCCGTGTGTGTGCGTGTTTTAGTTCATCTGAACTTCGTTGTGGGCACTCTGCTAAATCCCTCTACAGACTTTGACCACCTTTCGCTCACTACAAAAAGCCCATGAACTGATACAGGTTCTTAGGTCATAGGTCAAAAGTCAAGGTCAAATTATGTCATCTTTTGCACACTTTGATGGTCAAACAAACTGATTAGTTGGGATTTTACACCCGAGCCTACTGGCTCATCAAGCTTCTGTAGTGTGAAGAGTCTAGAAGTTTAATCTATGGGACTTTTTTGCTTCCTAGTATTTGTACTGGTATCCATTTAGACTGCTGGGAGGACAGAGGCCACCGAATGATTAAGACCTGGCCCAGGGGTCTTAACAGGGTGGTGGTCTAAAAGTGATTTGTACCCGAGCCCAGAACCCTAACCACTACAACACTGGCCCCACAAACTTGTACCAGTTACTCATTATTAATTGTTTATGTACTGGTACAGGTTCTGAGGTAATAGGTCAAAGGTCACATGGGCAAAGATCAGGGTCACAGCACAAGAACATACTAAGAAAGTTAACAGCACAGGGATACCATGCAAAGCATTGTGTCGAGTACTTCTGTTTCATATTAGATGTTATGAAAGGTTAAGTGATGTTATTAATAAGATGTTCATCAGCAAAAAAGTACTGAACCACATAAGAAGGGTCAGTCATTATCTCATTATCTCATTATTTCAGCAGATGATAGACTGTTCTTAAATAAACCTTAACTTAAGCCTTATCAAGTTACATTTGTCAAACAGGATTCCATAAATGTCCGTTTTACTGGACTAATTTCAGTAGAATTAGTTTTAAGTCTAAGCTTTTTTTAATGATCCAGTTTTCACTTTTGAGCAAAAATAAACAGATCTTGACAGGGAAGTAACATTACTGACCCAGAAGGCTCATGGGTGAGGAAGAGTGGACTCGTTTGCACAGTGTCTCCAGTGTGTAACGTATCAGGTGGAGCAGAGCGTCCAGGTTTCGGTGGCATAAGTGCAACAGCAGCTCCTGGGCTTCTTCCTCCATGACCTCCATTGTGTTTCGCTTCCTCTTCTTTTTCGTCTGAGAAGAGGACCGGGACCTTCTTCTGCCTTGGGAATGCGTTCGTGCAGATCTACTGTCCTCTTCTGCTGGGGAGAAAGTGAACACATGTGTTCTAATTAAAATAAACCATTTTCTGAAAGATCAAACAAGAATTTATGCACAAGTTAGAATCTCAAAGTCACAAGATCTGTTTTAATTCTTCTATCTATATGCAGCCAGCTTATGCTACATGTCTCTATATACCACATAATATTCAGAAAAGTGGTTGTCCCATTTTGTCCCCCAAACCCCAAGACGAATCAGTGGTTTTCTAAGTCCTGTGCATACTATATGTCACATTTAGTCCACCATTGTCTGCACGGTAGTAATTTCAGTTCGACTGCAATATTCTCTACACTACTTATCCTCTTTTTCTCATCATAATATATACATTCAGTCCTGTTCTCCATGCCAGTGGCTCTCAAACTGGGGAATGCGATGCATGATGTAAAAGTTTTTTTAAGCCTCATGTTTTTACATCATGCAACATGATAATGTTCACGTCTGTGAATCCACTCAGTGATCTACTCTCTTTCTCACCACTGCTGTCTTCAGATCCATCTTTGATGTCAGCTTTATTGTCATCCGTGGCCTTTTTCTCGTCCTTTCCTTCCTTCTGCTCAATTTCCAATAGCTTGTTTATCAGCTCATTGGATGCCTCCTCTACCAGAGAACTCTTTATGTGCAGAAGCTGGGCTCCTTTGATGCAAAGCTCCTGTGCCAATATAAATTAAACATTTATGACTCCATACCCACCTTATACACACACACACACACACACACACATACACACACACACACACACACACACACACACACACACACACACACACAC
>JAOUQZ010000044.1:2451422-2461748 GCA_028564935.1 Neosilurus hyrtlii | reverse complement strand
ACACACACACACACACACACACACACACACACACACACACACACACACACATACATACATACATACACACACACATACATACATACATACATATATATATATATAAGATCTTGAGTCGATCTTGATCTTGAGTGTTCGATACATCGAAGTAGAGCTAAATAGAAAAATAGAATACATTTTATATATATATATATATATATATATAGTGGGCAACCACGAAACAGGCTTGTCGGGATGAAACTGTTATTTTTTCCCACATACAATATATATATATATATTACAAGTAAATGTTACAGACGCACCTTGGTGGCTTGTACAAATTCTTCACATGTGAGAGGCTCATCTTTAGGCAGTGCACACAGCGGGATGTTACTCATCTCTTGTAGAACAGCATCGATCCTGAACTGCACTAGATCATTCACTTGATCAAGGAGTACCTCCAATTCCTCTGGACACAAAGGAAAGATGTATTAGACATATATAGAACAATAATCATTTAAACCTATATTAGACACATATATGAACAATATATAAAGTTTAGGGCACATAAAAACATCAAAGCAGAAGCACTGGGCATGGCCACTACAAGAAATTGAAATGTCCTACTTAAGAAAGACTAACAATCAGCCATACAAAAGCAAGTTGTAAAAAAGTAAGCCTAGTCAGAAGAAAAAGACTTCACTGTGGTACGGCGCATATAGATTGGACTCGATGGAAAGCAATGAAAAGAGATCATATGGTCTGATGAGTCCAGGTCATCCAGCTCATGAAGCGATGTGCCAATCATAAACCTCTGGAGATGGGGTTATGGTCTGGGATTGCTTCAGTTGGTCAGGTAGAGGCTTAGCAACATTAAGTAACAATGAAACAAGTCAGCTGACGACCTGAATGTCCTGAATGACCAGATTATCCTCTCAATTACGTTTTTCATTCCTGATGACATGGCCATAAATTTGGGGATTAAACTTTGAAAAATAGTGCTACAGGGAGCATGAGGAATCATTTTAACACATGAATTGGCCACCACAGAGTCCTGACCTTAAATCTATTAAAGGTTTTTATGGGATGGTTTTACTTCCATATCATTAATAAAGAGCTTAGCAAGAAATGGATACAAGTATGGACAGCAATAAATTGTGTAACATTGAATAATGTTGTAGAAACCACGCCATGGCTATGTGTAATGCGTTCAGAAATTACATTTTCAAGACATACAGAATATCCTGAAGGAATATAATTCATATGGTAAATGTAGAAAATATTGTTTGCAATGGGACAAAATATTATATTTGAATACGATATACTGAATGTACTGAATTAAAATTTATTACCGAGTGCAGTGGTGATGCGGTCAAGGTACTTGTCAACATTAAGTGAGTTCCAGTTGAGGGAGGTCAGGCCTGGCTGGATGATCTCATCCACTTTGGCCAGATGTGGTGTAAGAAGTTGCTTGAAAGTAGGCTGGATCTTTGCCCTCACCCTGGTGTTCTCAGATAGTATCAACTAAGAGTGCCAAAAGACACATCAGTTAGCTAGGTAACATGCATTCTAGCCTGGCACGACATAAAAATGAAGGGAATATTCTCTGATTGGGTGAGCTGCTGTTTACTTGATGGTAAAAACCTGCATACACACACACACACACACACACACACACACACACACACACACACACACACACACACACACAACAGTGTCTACACCTGTAGAACTGTCTATCATTTTTAATTTTTCAACTAATTCATGTGTTGCTTTTATGGTGGGAAAGAACAGAATTCTTATTTTGGGGGGAGGGGGGGGGGGTTCTTTTTTTTTTTTTTTTTTTTTTTTTTTAATAACCACACCCAGCCCTCACAGCATCACACAGGCTATAATCCCATCCCCACCTGCAGTCTGTCATGGTTCTTCTTCAGGGTGTACTGTTGCTGGTGTAAGACTTTGGCGAATGGTGGGATCTCCAGACCCAGCCGCCTCATGGATTTGATCATGCGCATCTGGATTAAGATCTGGGGGTCTAAGTTCACATGCAACTCCTGGCTTTCTCCCGTGCTGACCAGCAGGGGTGTCTGCAGGCTAAATTTAACCCTCTCGATCTAGAAGACCACAGTCATTTGCTTACACTCTTTGTAAAAAAGGAACATGTCATTCAGTATCTGGATTGGTAGTACATAACAGTAAATCGAACCTGCACCATCCAATCTCGGTGGCAAGCCATTTCATACTCCATCAGCATGCAGCCCATGCGGTTGTAACTGTTTATAATGCGTTTGGCCTCAACTGTATCAAGAATGCCTTCATGCTGCTGGAACAGCTTCATGGGATCCCGGATTCTTAGGAGCAGGTGCCTAGCCCAGGTGATCTTCCCCACAATGAGAGGTAGGCCTCGAGCAATGGGTGGATCCTTCTTCTGCTCACTGAAGATTTGTGACACCATATCAATATCATGGCCATAGTTTTGAAGGATATTCTGGTAGTTCTCCTTGATACCTAGGCCTGGGATGCCTAGTCTGAGCAACAAAATCATAAGTTCAATCAAGCAGGATGGGGTTATTACTGGTTGAGAAGTACAATGCAATTTCAGTTTGATGTCTTACACTGACTAAACTGGCTAATGTGTACTATTTTCTAGTTACTATTGGTATATGAAAATTTGATAGCATCACAATTTGAAGTTTGATGCCCATAAATAAAACCATAAAGTCCCAGAGTACTGTGGATGTCTGGGCAAATCATAGTGAGTATTTTCACAGTGATAAAACCTCACCTTTCAAATTTCTTCAGAACATTCAAAGCTCTCTCAGTACTTCGAATGTTGTCAAATGTTTTGTCCATGAATGCCTTGAGTTGATTCTGAAATCACAGTAAGTTCATTTTCTATGTTTCCATCACAAACTGCTGGCTTAAAAAGTTCTCTGTAAATATCTTCATGATGTACTTACATGCAGTACAGTGGTCTGTCGACAAAACTCTTCATAGTCCTGATCAAAACCACACTGTCTCTGGTTCAGGAAATTGTACTGCTTATTTTTCATTGCCTGCACCATATTCTGAATAAAGACAACATATGTTTGTCTCAGGGAGCAAATACATCTGCTCTGTTTCAAATGCCCCTGGCATAAATTGCAATATTTTAAAGAAATGATTGTTTGTATACAATCCCAATTCCATAAAGGTTGGAAATTTCATATAAAATGTAAAAAAGAAATGCTATGATTTTTTTAAATCTCATAATCCCATATTTAATTCACAATAGAGCATAGAAAGTATATCAAATATTTAAACTGAGGGGTAAAAACACAATTTTAATGCACAAAAAGGTCCCCCCTTCTTTTAACAACAGTCTGCACCTCTGTGGGATCTGAGACTAGCTGCTGGACTTTTGGGAGAGGAATGTTTTCCTGTTCTTGACAGATATGGGATTTTAGCTGCTTTACAGCCCTGGGTCTTCTTTCTCAAATGTTTCATTTCGTGGTCTAGACTGCAGGCAGGCCAGTTCATCACCAGACTTATCTACTTAACTTGTTGTTACTTAACTTACTTGTTGTAACAGATACAGTATGTGGTTTAGCATTGTCTCGCTGAAGTATGGAAGTTATTCCCTGAAAAAGGATGTTGCCTGGACCTGTATAAGCCTTTCAGCACTGATGGCATTTTTCCATATGTGCAAGCTGCCACTTCCTTCTGTACTTACTCACCCCACAATATCCGAGATTTAGAACTGAGCACTGATAACAAGACAGATGGTCCCCCTCCTCTTTAATCTGGAGGATGTGGCGTCTCTGGTTTCCAAAAAGAATTCAAATTTTCAATTCGTCTGACCACAGAACACTTTTACAATTGATCTCAGTCCATTTTAAATGAGCTTTGGCTCAGTTACGGGATCATATTCACATATGGCTTCTTCTATGCATGGTAGAGCTTTAACCTACATTTGTGAATGGCTTGGCAAACTGTTCTGTGACAATGATTGTGTGATATCCCATGTAACAAGATTATACGGTCATTGTCACAGAACAGTTTGCCAAGACAAACAGGGACATGTTCAGATTCTTGCTCCTGTAGAGCACCACATAGTGCTGCTCTACGGGAGCAAGAATCTGTGCCTCCCTGCCTGTCATGATGAACTGCCAGCATGTCGCATGTCCTACACACTCCCTGCTGATGTTGAGAATGCCGTCATCACCTATTCATTAACCTTCACACTGTTTGATAATGTCACACAAGTTGGGATACCACCCTGGGACATCCCACTTACAGAGTTTTAGGCACTGCTAATATTTTTTAAGTGTTCCTGAGCCTATACAGGGATTTCCATGAGAGAATCTCCCCTGTTTTAAAAAGGTGCTGCCTGAGGACCTGAAGATCATGGGCATCCAATACTGATTTTACACCTTGGCCCTTGTGCACAAAGATTTTGCCAGGTTCTCTGAAACTATTGATGATGTTATTTATTGTACAGTAGAGGATGAGATATTCAAAGTCTTCACAATTTTACATTGAGAAACTATTTGTTGACACAGGTTTTTTGCAGATTGGCTAATCATTATTATAAAGTAGTGAAATGACTCACATTCAACATTTGATATGTTTTCTATGCTCTTTTGTGAATAAAATATGGGGTTTTATTTTGTTTTTTAATTACATTTCATACAAAATCTCAACTTTATTATCCTGTGTTGGTGTGGTTGTAAGTTTATTTGTTTGTTTGTGTGTGAGATAACTTAAAAAGTGCATGTATGTATGTTATATAAATGTAGGATTTGAATTAAATTTGGAATCATGGTGAATACAATTCTCAAAATCCTAAAAAAATGCCCATCCTGTTTTATACCTAAATGTTTATCAGACGCCCACTTGGGGGAGACATAAATAAATATTGCAATACATAGTGTGATTTGCGACATGACAGTGTAAACAATAGGGCATAATATGAAAGGATAGACATTTTTCTCATCTGATGTATATCATAGGTGGGCAGTGGTGGCTTAGTGGTTAAGGGGACAGGTTACTGATCCAAAGTTCAGCGGCTCAATCAATTAATTGATCCGTTGTATAAAATGATAATTGTAAGTCGCTGTAGATAATAGCGCCTACCAAATGCTGTAAATGTAAATATCGCACAGCCGTAGTATGTACTGTGTATAAAGAGGTCAAATGTTACAGTGTAATTTTTTTAAGGTCAAGGCTTAATGCTATAAAACATTCACAGGGTCCATTCAAGATCAGGTGCCGAAAACGTTTTCAAACCCCTGGCTATTAAACAGTTCTGCCTTTTAAGAATAAACAAGGAATTTATTAGCCACATCAACTTTCTAGTGCTACGAGGAACGAATCGAAATATAGATGCTAAACACATCTAGACTAATACAGGGTGACCCCAAAAAAACTCAGATTTAAAAAATTAAAAAGGGAGTTAAAGATAAACTAATTATTATTTACACACATGAAATTTGACTCAATCCCATTTTTATTCATCATTATTTGTACACATGAAACTTAGTGAGGTAGGAGTGGAGGTGCTACGGTCTGTTGGCAGGCCAACCCCAACTTGATCTTGATCTTGAAAAACTCAATGTATGGATTCAGTAAGATGGAGCTACGGCATACACAGCTCAAAAATCATTGGAAGCTCTGATGGAAATGTTTCCGGATCACATGATCTTGTTTCGTGGCAATGTTGGGAGCCCATTCCGCTGACCGCTGTTCCACCCGACATGACCAGTCAGACCATTGCAGTCTTCAGATATCACCACCAAGCGTGTACAGACAATGACAGGAATATCATCATTAAAACATGATGTATACAAACTGTATTGTGTGAAGTTTCATGTGTGCAAATAGTAATATAATTATATTTAACAAATTTTTTATTTACATTTGAAATACTTTTCTTGATATATCATTCCTGCGGGTGATACGGTATAAGAGAATAATGTTATATGAAGAAATTATAAAAAAAATAAATAGCGCACAGTATTGAATCTTTCATTGATCATGGTAGCACCATGTAGGGACACAAATTAGAAACATGCACTACAGCTAATGACCAATAGAAACCACCTTTTTCCTCAGGTTTCCCATTTTCTTGCGATTCTGCAATCTGTCCATTAGGGGCAGTGAAGAGACAAATATTAAAGTTGGCCACCACATTGAACTGCTAATGGGTAGTGATGTGGCGGCCATTTGAGACTAGAAATTAGTTTAAAATGCATTCAACGATTATGCACATTTTTCTTCTGTCTGAAAAAAAAGCATTGAGTCCGAATCATACAGACCAATAATCTTTAGGGCAAACCTGAAATCTGCTCGCCACTGTTTCCAAACCCTCAATCTTGGAGGTCTGCAGGGTTGAGTAGGTGTTGATGATTTCGAACATGGCAAGTATTTTGTTCAGGCGCCTCTGGAAGCTGTCAAACTTGCCAAATATGTACACCTCGCTGAAGTCAAACTGTCGCTCCCATGTACCCTGCTCCAGCTTCTGCTTGGTCTCTTGGAAACATTTCTGGTATTCCTGATAAATACATGCATGCGTTCATAAGAAGTACATGTATGGAACTATTTACAAGCAGTAAAATGTATTGGTTAATATAGTAAAAGAAATTAATCATCTAAGTGAAATCTACCATGTTACATAAATACCTGGTTTAGACGAATGGCAGCTCGGAGTTTCTCTGCAAGCACATCCTGAGGCTGGTCCCATATTGTGGCTGAACCATTGTTAGTGATGTATACCTGGCAAGCTGTTATCATTTGATTTGTAACCTGGATATAAGAGGTCAGGATTAGCCTAAGCAATAAAATCACTTATCAAAAAAAGCAAAAAACAAACCACAAAGCTGATGCCTCTGGGATATTGATCAGAAAGTTGGAGGTTCAAGCCCCAGCACTGCTTAACTGCCTCTTTTGTGCTTTTGAGCAAGCTCCTTAACCCTTTTCCCATTAGGGGGCCTGTATCATCATGTCCCTGCACTTCCTAACAAAACGTATTGCACTGTGATGTAATGAACACGGCAAGGTGGCATATCAGAATCAAATAGTATACTTTATTGATTCCAGAGGAAATTGTGTGCACACACTTTCTCCATTCCAATTAAGAATAAGGATAAAGATCTAGTCTAGATAAAATTCTATACAAATATGTATATCTATCTGTCTATCTATCTATCTATAGCCAGAATGGCCAGAACTGTTTCTATTTGTATATATGTACAGATAAGTCCAGTTGTTTTAATTATAAGAAATAAACTATTTTTTAAAAACTTTTCGAGTAGTTTTTAAATAAAATAAAGTGACTGAAAAAAGTTGTTTTCCCCATAAGTAAAACATTTGGACTTTATTAATTAATACCACCTAAATGTCCCACTGAACCATTAATCAATATATATATATTCATCTCTTACTGAATGTAATCCTGTGACTGATCAGCAGGTTATGAAGCAGATGGGAGGTATTGTTCAGTATTGTCCTTATTTTGGACAACCTTCACCTCTCTTATACTACCGTCAGAGGGTCCAGTTCAATCCCCACAATGTTACTGGCCTTGCAGATTAGTTTGTTGAGTCTGTTAGCATTAGCAACAATCAGCCTGCTGCCCCAGCATGCAACAGCCCTGTATCTCCTAACAGTCAAGGCTGCCTCTTCACATCGGGCACATAGCAGCAGTTAGGTGAACGAGACTGTGATCTGATCTAACCAGTGGGGGAAGTGGGGTGAAACTGTATGTATGCTTAGTAATTGTATACAACGTTTTCTTCTCCCTGGTGGGACAGCCCACGTACTGCACAAAAGCTGAGAGTATAGAGTCCATGGTGACATGGTTGAAGTTACCCAAGATCACAATGAAATTATATTGTTTAGCTGATCCGCCTCACAGCAAGAAGGTCCCTGCTTCGAGTCCCGGGCCCGGCAAGGGTGGTTCTATGTGGAGTTTGCATGTTCTACCCGTGCTTGCATGGGTTTCCTCCGAGCACTTGGGTTTACTCCCTCAGTCCAAAGACATGTACATTAGGCTAATTAGCTGTTTCAGATTGACCCTGGGTGTGTGTGTAAAGTGTTGTGTGTTGGCCTTGCAATGGTCTGCCAATCTGTTCAGGGATGGTTAAATAGGCTCCAGATTTCCTGTAACCCTAGTAGGATTAAGTGGTTGGGCAAACAAATGAATGGAATGTTCATATGAGCTTAGTGGCAAAATAGAAGTGTGTATACTTAGTGTTAACTTGATTACATGTAATCTATAAGTAATCCAAAGATCATATCACATAAATGTGGATTAAGATGTGGACATGCATCATTAAAAGGGAGAATCCACATTTAAAATAGGGGCACTATTCAGAAAACAAGGTTCAAGAAACAACAGAAATGCATACTGCATGTGGTAAGAAGTATGTAACAACAGGGTAAAATAAAACACAGAAGAACTCAACATAATGCATCTCTTGGCGTGCCTCTGTCGTAAACCTTTGCTTGAAATGTGACCCTGATCCTTGATCTATGTTCTTAAAACATGTACCAAGTTTGTTCCAAATCCATGCAGGCATTCAGCCTACAGAGTGTGCACATGATTTTTAATAAATCACCTCATGTGACCTGCCTTAACCTTTGACTTATGTATGACTTCAGAACCTGTACCAGGGACTTTAGTAGTGAGTAATTGGCGAATGTTTGGTCTAAATCCATAAAGGTATTCCAAAAATAGAGTGCCCACAAGAAAGTTCAGACAGACGGACAAGGCAAAAATCATTATTAACTGCATTTATCAGACACCCTATGTAAGTCACCAGAGTGAATTACTTTTGTTTTTTATCTAATTTATTTAACTGTTCAGTTGAAAGGTGAGGGCTTTGCTCAAGGGCTCCATATTGGCAGCTTGGCTGCACCGACAAGCAGCCCCATATTGCTAGTACAGTCAGGGTGAAAACATAATGCCTCTGGCACCATCATGGTCGGTGGAGGCATAATAATTCATGAAGGGCTTAACACAAAGCAGTTGCACACATTAGGACAACAAAGCAATCATGAGGTAGAACAGGAGCTAAAAATAATGCATATAAAACTCAAAAACACATGAAGAACAAGGAGGAAATCAAGCAGCTCTTGGTGCTCTTACTTTAACAAAAAGCTCTGATGGGTTGTAAAACTGGGAGAGACTGTGAACCATTCGGATGGCGTTTATGAGCCCAGGAATGGCCTCTACCATGGACACCTGTGTTAGACAAATATATGTGAATGCCGTATTAGGGTTTGTTACAAATCTAAGCATTACCCATATACATGTATATAAAAAGACAGTCCTTGCAGAAGAAAGCCTTTTGGGCAATTAGATCATTGTTGCTTGTCTTACAGGGTCACTGTTGTACAGCGGGTCACAGAACTTCTCGAGTGTGTAGAGATACTTCACGTTGTCCTTGGCTTCGTTTGCTGAATGTGTGATCCTGATCTCCAGTTGAACCCAAGCCTGGGAAAACAAAGCAATAAAGAAAGCCGGTTAGTGTGTTAGTCTGTTAAGGCTCCACTAAGAATGGACAAGAATTTTTTGGGAGAACTATCACCTTGATGAGTTTGGACTTAGCTATTATGAGGATGTCTAGCACTGCTTTGATGGTGGGGCTCTTAAGTTGGTCCAGCAGGTAGTTAAAGCATGACATCCGCTTTTTCCAGTGGTCCAGCTCAGCTCGAGGACCCAGATCGTCAGCTTCCTTCCTCAGCTTGTCGCTTTCAATCAGAACCTTAGAAACAAGAACAATGTATGTTCCAATAAATGTTTCTGATCAGTGGACACACTGCTTTTGTTCATTTCTTCATTTCTTTACCTGCTCGAGCTGCTTAATCCAAAGCTTCATACAGGCTTCAACCTTCTCCATAGTTTCAGGGTTTTTAGTTATTGCTGTGTAGTCTGATAAGCCTTTAAGGGTTTTCAAATCAAAGGTATCACAGTCTATGAGCTTCACCTGGAAGATCCGAAACAAAGACATTTTAAATTCTATCCACAGAACAAATTGGATCAGTATCAGAATAATGGGCATACATGTGTAAGTGGGTGTGTGGAGGTGTCACCTTCTCCTCCAGGCTCTTCTGTGCCCCGCTGAGCACAGAAATAAAGCTTTCTAGAGAGCTGATAAAATCCTGTTCGACAGAATGAACATAAGGACTGGACAACTCGGCATTGTCAGGACTCATATTCCTCAGTGTGGGGACGAAGAGCTCAGAGAGCAGCTGCTCCACACTCTTCAGCACACCCATTCTGGTTGTGTCTAACATGTTGAAGTTCACATCCTAACAGAGCAGTGCACAAGATGTAAAAGGGCAGAGTTTTTTAATATACACACA
>JAOUQZ010000044.1:2400315-2442608 GCA_028564935.1 Neosilurus hyrtlii | reverse complement strand
GAACATAGGGTCTGGGGAATATAGGGACTGGGGAACTTAGGGTCAGGTGAACATAGGGACTGGGGAACATAGGGACTGGGGAACATGGGAACTGGGGAATATAGGGACTGGGGAACATTATTACTGGGGAACATAGGAACTGGGGAACATTAGTACTGGGGAACATAGGGTCTGGTGAACATAGGGACTGGGGAACTTAGGGTCTGGTTAACATAGGGACTGGGAAACATAGGGACTGGGGAACATAGGAAATGGGGAACATTAGTACTGGGGAACATAGGGTCTGGTGAACATAGGGACTAGGAAACTTAGGGACTGGGAAACTTAGGGACTGGGAAATACAGGGACTAGAAAACTTAGGGACTGGGAAACTTAGGGTCTGGTGAACATAGGGACTGGGGAACATAGGGTCTGGGGAACATAGGGACTGAGGAACATTAGTACTGGGGAACATAGGGTCTGGGGAACATAGGGACTAGAAAACTTAGGTACTGGGAAACATAGGGTCTGGTGAACATAGGGATTGGGGAACATAGGAACTGGGGAACATAGGGTCTGGTGAACATAGGGACTGGGGAACATAGTGACTGGGGAACATAGGGTCTGGGGAACATAGGGACTGAGGAACATTAGTACTGGGGAACATAGGGTCTGGGGAACATAGGGACTAGAAAACTTAGGTACTGGGAAACATAGGGTCTGGTGAACATAGGGATTGGGGAACATAGGAACTGGGGAACATAGGGTCTGGGGAACATAGGGACTGGGGAACATAGGGACTGGGAAACTTAGGGTCTGATGAACATAGGGACTGGGGAACATAGGGACTTGGTAACATAGGGTCAGGGGAACATAAGAATTGAAGAACATAGGGTCTGGGAAACATAGGGATTGGGGAACATAGGGTCTGGGGAACATAGGGTCAGGGGAACATAAGGATTGGGGAACATAGGGTCTGGTGAACATAGGGACTGGAGAACATAGTGACTGGGGAACATAGGGTCTGGGGAACATAGGGACTGAGGAACATTAGTACTGGTGAACATAGGGATTGGGGAACATAGGGA
This sequence comes from Neosilurus hyrtlii, assembly GCA_028564935.1. Classification (NCBI taxonomy): domain Eukaryota; kingdom Metazoa; phylum Chordata; class Actinopteri; order Siluriformes; family Plotosidae; genus Neosilurus; species Neosilurus hyrtlii. The sequence goes on along the minus strand of JAOUQZ010000044.1, from coordinate 2,441,541 downwards.
CTGGGGAACATAGGAACTGGGGAACATAGGGAAGTGGAAACTTAGGGGTCTGGTGAACATAGGGACTGGGGAACATAGGGACTGGGGAACATTAGTACTGGTGAACATAGGGTCTGAGGAACATAGGGTCTGGGGAATATAGGGACTGGGGAACATAGGGTCTGGTGAATATAGTGTCTGAGGAACATAGGGTCTGAGGAACATAGGGTCTGGGGAATATAGGGACTGGGGAACATAGGGACTGGGGAACATAGGGTCTCAGAAACAAAGGGTCTGGGGAATATAGGGACTGGGGAACATAGGATCTGGTGAACATAGTGTCTGAGGAACATAGGGTCTGGGCAACATAGGGTCTGGGCAACATAAGGTCTGAGGAACATAGGGTCTGGGGAACATTGGGACTGAGGAACGTAGGGTTCAGGGAACATAAGGTCTGGGGAACATAGGGACTGGGGAACATGGGGACTGGGGAACATAGGAACTGGGGAACATAGGGACTGGGGAACATGGGGACTGGGGAACATAGGGACTGGGGAACATAAGGACAGGGGATTATCATACGTATATCTTAATTTATTTAATATATATTTTTTTATTGTTCTTTTCTTAACTGACCTAAATCCTTAAAAAAATGTTTTTATTTTTTGTAAATTTTTTTTTTTTATTTTTTGTTACTTTTCTTTGTAAAGTTTTTCTTCTAAAATTTTAATTATTGTTTTTTTGTTCTTGCTCCTTTGATAGTTTATTCTTTACATTTTGGACAGTCGTACGACGCATTTCACTGCATATTGTACTGTATATAATTTGTCAGTGACAATACACTTGAATTTGAATTTGAATTTGAATATGGGGCTGAAGGTCTCTGAAGGTCTGCTCATTTAACAGTTTAATAAAGTCACATTTGTTAAAAAAATAAAAAAGAAAAAAAATAAAAAATAAAAATAATTTTATAATAATAATGATTAAACAAATTCTTACTGTAAAGTAGTTCATTTCCATATTTTTTTGCTTTTTGTGGAGATCTGGTTAGCATGGAGCTAGCTGGTGGGCACTGAGCTGACTGGTTACCTGAAAGCCAAGGCAATATTTTCATGAAATTAGTTTAGACTAAATAAACATTAGCGGCATTAGCATTGCTTCCTATTTGCTAGCAGAACTATCGAGTCACAACAATTTCTGTTTTTTCCCCCCTATAGTGACATTCAGATGACAGCATAAGAGCTGATATCCTTGGAGAAGATCAGCGATCAGAATTGCTGAGTGCAGATGCGGACATGCTAAACACTATGCCACCGTGCCTCTTTCCGAACATTTAGTAATTCAGTTTTCCCTTCTAGTCTGTAATCTGTAATAAATATCAGCTCCGCCATCAATGAAAATGATTCCACTTATAACAATTCCAACGGCGGCACGGTGGTGTCGCGACTAACACGTGTGCGTCACAGCAACAGTTCTGGGTTCAGGCCGTGGGCTTGGGCATTTCTGTGTGGGGTTTGCGTGCTCTCCGTGAGCTTGCGTGGGTTTCATCTGGGTACTCTGGTTTTCTCTGAGGGTAACTGACTGTTTGAGATTGGTGTGAGTGTGAATAGTTATATAGATAGAAAACTGTTCAGGGTGTAGCCTGCATTTGTGCACTGCAGCCCTGTAGTAGGATTGAGCGCTAAACGATGATGACGGATTTCATGTGCTTTCGTTTATAAAACAAAAATTCTTTTGTGTCATATCTGTGATTTGGGGAAAAAAAACTCCATCCTTTGTTTTTTTTTCCCATAAGTTGTGTAAATCATGTAAATGATGCATTATTATTATTATTATTATTATTATTATTATTATTATTATGATCAGCAGAGCCTGTGAATCGATTCACTTCTGATGCGTTGACACACATAGTGAACCGATTCATTGGTGATTCGCTCGAACCAACATGGAGGGTCGGGGCTCGGCGCGCGACCGAGCGGCTCTGTGCTGGGCAGCCTGGTTCGGGTCACAGTGAAGGAAAGAAGGGGGATTTCTTTAACACCTCGTAGCATTTTTTTTCTTTGTCTTTTCCCATTTCCGGGGAAGATTGCTCCTTTTTTTCCCCCTTTTTTTTTTTTTTTTTTTTTTGTTAAATTAGTGCTGAGTCGTGATTAGAGGAAGCCATGAGCTCGGGGGAAGGACAGGACGTGTGTAAGGACGGAGCTGATGTATTCAGAGCCGGTGAGTACCGTCGGATACGCGGACAAGAAGAGGAGACGGGACGCGCGCTCAGGCTCGACCCGCGTCTGGTGCCCTGCAGCCGGGTGGGTGCCTGGGTGGGTGGGTTGCTCTGGAGAACAGGAGGATGATGACCCAGCTATGAGACTGCAGATGGGGTTGCGTGCACGAGCAAGGCTGAGGAGGAGGAGGAGGAGGAGGAGGAGGATGGTCGGGATGTAAAGGATACATTGCTGTTTAGATTCACGTGCATGCGTGCAAGAATGATGTAAACAATCCGCCGCATATCTAAACAAACATGCATGCAGGGAAAAATAAATAAGAACTCGTGCAGCATCATCCTGCACACTCTCGCTTTCCCTGTCTGGATCTCTGGATCTTCCTGCATTGGTTGTTTCATGCGTGACGTGGGCTCATAGGAGCGTCTCTCCAGGGTGGAATGACGTAATCATTCTAAACATCCTGCATAGTGCTTGGGTTCTCCTGCAGGGGAGACTGGCATGTGCTTCAAGTACTGAACAGCACATGCAAACATATTAATGCGTACAGCATCACTCACTCACAACATAATCCTACGTTTGGCCTGGAGCCTATCTCAGCCGACACTGGGCCAGGACAGCGTACGCCTGAACAGCTCGCCGGACCATCCCAAGGCCAATACACACACACACCCGTTCACATTCTCATCCACATTTACGGACACCGACTTGAATCAGCCAGTTAGCGTAATGTGCATGTCTTTGGTCTGTGGGAGGAAACCCACACAAGCATGGGGAGAACATGTAAACTCCATACAGAAATGCCCGAGCCCGGGACTCGAACCCAGGACCTTCTTGCTGCTAAGCACTACGCTACCATGCCGTCTACATTAATAATAATAATAATAGTAATAAGGACCTCTTGCTTGGACCCCTAAAACTCCACATAAGGTTCTTTGTGGGTATTCTGGTGTCCAGGGTTCCGGGGATCTCATATCTCTATTAATATAATAGGTTAATAAACGTTGGTACCTCAGCCACCTTAGCTTTTCTCTTAACTATGAGTTCCTGGTATTATATAATGTGATTTTAGTGCACTTCAGGGTGTCACCTCCAGCTGCGTGCTTGTAAGACGTGGACCAGAAAGTCTGATTTAACTTCAGCCGTGTCAGCTAGCTAAAAAAAGCCAGAGCTAATCTAATTTTGTGTTTATTTATCTATATACTACATTTTATAAATATTTTGCTTGTGGATGGGAATATTGTTATGGGCCAGTTTTAGCTAATCGTGTTACCGTCATCTGCTGCCACCTTCAGGTGAAAATAAAAAGTGCAATGTGAGAGGCGGGCCGTTTGTCATACTTTCTCAGGGCTCGAGTCCCCTTTTTACGCTTAAGTAGGTTTTTGCTTCGATCCTGCCCACTGGGTACAAGTTAAAACTAAAGGAGGCTGCATGAATAAAGGCATAAATCATTTAAAATAGAAGTAGACCGAGTCAGACTCTCTGGTTTCAGAAAAATATGGAGCATGGATTTTCCCATTTACCATTTGAATGTCATTTAAATCCATTTAAACAAAACCAACTCTTATTTTGAAAAAAGGAAGACCTACCATGGATCAACAAGGAGGGAACACAACATAACACTGTTCCAAAGGAAGATGTACTATAGCCTTCAGATGTGTGCAGCTGCAATCAGCTTAAGTCAAGGGCAGAAGGGGTGTGAATCATTTACAAAAGAAATGCCCCATTTAACAGCCTTCATGAAATGTCAGACAGGAACGTAGGTCAAGGGGCGACTACAGGGTTGGGCACTTTTTTGACATACAGGAGAATTGATCTCTATAAAAGGAGGAGCTGCAGGCTAGTTCACATGTCCATGGGCCATATTGGTCCTGGGGCCCGACTTTGAACACCCCTTGATCTAGGCCAACATACTCACAAATAAAGGACACAAGAAAGCTGAGAAGTCTTAAGTGTCTTTAGCAGGCAAAATTTTGAAATATAAACTTTGCAAGTCGCGCAGTTTTCCGCCCATACCATTTGGAGAAAGGTTTGTTTTTGAACATGACTGGATGATGGACATAGTACTTCAATTCCAGATGAAATAGGTTGCATTGTATAGCCCTCGAGCACCTTCAACTATCCTTTGTCTTATACTGGACCTTGAATGCCTCTCTGAAATATATACTTTTTTGTAATAGATATTTAATATTCAATATAACATTTGTTGTTTCGGTAAAGCAGGTTCATCCAAGGAATGTACGCAGTTATGAGCCATGTGCGTGAGTGCTTTGTATTTGAATACAAAGCACTGTATCCTAACTCATCTTTAAATAAATTTAAGTACACCTGTTATAAAATAACTGCATTATCAATATGTAAGCAAAGAAACCTGCTGATTTAGGACAGAAATAAAATGTGACGTGGCCAGAAACGGATACTGTTACCACTCACGTTTATTATCTTTCGAAAAACAGTATGGCCCATAGCGGCCCGTGGCCCGGTGGTAGGGTGACCTGGATCGCTTTCGTCAAGAGTAGGCTGTCAGCATGTTTCTGCCCTGCGAGCTGTCCAGGGTGTAATCTGCCCATTGCCCAGAGTCGGCTGAGATGGGCGCCAGCCTCCCTGCGACGCTAATTAGGATTAAGCGGTTCAGAAATGAACGAATGTCCAATTGTGTTTCTGTGTGGAGTTTGCATGTTCTTTTTTAAGAACACTAGAGCATGTAGCTTTGCAAATTGCTTTGGTGTAACTGAATGTGTTTTTAATTCTTAGCAATTTTCTTACAATTATGAATAAAATAAAAATATATCCTTTCCTAAATCTTAGAAATTAAAACTATTAAAACTTCAAGAAACATAAACATCACAAATGCAGAGAAACCTAAAGCAGTTTTACTCTGGAATCTTACACCGAGGTGCTGGATCGATACTGTCTGAAGCATTACGTAGAGCTTTGAATGCACTGTGTTAGATTGTTTTGGTGCCATCTTTTGGAATGTCATATCTGACATGGCCTATAAATCAGTGTTATGTGGGGATATAAACCATTCCCTAACTGCTGGATGCTAGCATTTCACCAATCAACCACAGGCAAAGGACGTACCTTCCAACTCAGATACACTCTCCTGGACGACAGGCTGTGGGGTGTTCATTGTGGTTTGAACATCCTTAAACATACTAACCTCAGGTACCAGAGGTAGGAGAGGTTTGCAAGATCGTGTGTTTTTATATTTGTGTTCATCTAACCTGTTGGACATGTTTATGTCGTACTAGCTAGGACAGCATCTCCAGTTCTCCACATGTTTAATCACAGGGCTCTGGGTGGGGTGGCACAGTGGCATAGTGGTTAGCACATCTGCCTCACAGCAAGAAGATCCTGGGTTCGGCTCAGGCATTTCTGTTGTTGTGTGCTTGTGTGGGTTAGTCTGATTTACTCCCACAGGCCAAAAACATGCATGTTAGGCTAACTGGCTGTTACAAATTGGCCTTAAGTGTGAATGTGAGTGTGACTGGTTGTGTGTGGGCAGTCCCTGCTATGGTCTGGTGACCTGCTAAAGGTGTACCCCAACTTTGAAAAGTGTTGGCTGAGATAGGCTAATAGGATTAAGCAGTTTGCAGATGAGAGAGCAAGTGAGGGCTCTGGGTGCCAGGGCATGGGGACTTTGACACTTCTCCTTCTTTGTAGTTTGACTAAGTATTGTTTGTGTTACCAGACTGTTTCCCTGCCCTGCTGGTTTAACTAGTCCAACTCAGTTAGCCTTGCAAATCACCCTCATCACTTGCTTCCATAAGGATTCTGACCAATGTGATTTCCTTCGGAAGCAATTATGGCTTATTCCACCTGCTCCTGAAGGAATTACAAGCAGTTCAACCAACTCCAAAACCCTCCTTATCATTCCAACCTGTTCCTGAAGAAATCTTGAACAACTCCCATGCCATCCCGCAAAACATTTGCTCAATTTTGTCCACTCCAAGAGAAGGTTTGTCCAGTCCTCATGCTTATAAAGGAAGGTTGACCCAGTGGTTTTGCACAAATTTAGGTTCTGTCTGGTCTCACAGAACCAATCCTATCTGCTTGCATAGAAAGTTTGACCAATTCCAACCACCACTTAGAACAGGGGTCACCAACATGGTCCCCGCGGGCACCAGGTCGCCCCCAAGGTCCACATAATGTTCTAAAAATAGCACAATCACTAGTGAGCTGCGTCTAAAATAATTTTTTGATTTTTATTGTTGATAATTATTGTGAGAAATCATTAACGTGATCAGTGTCTTCACATAGATGAGAATCAATAATCATTATTGATAATGTATAACTGAAGGAAAACTGAGCAAATGTGTAATTTCAGGAGAGCCTATCAAACTGGTAGCCCTTCGTATGACTCAGTATTCATGAAGTAGCTCTCAGTTTCAAAAAGGTTGGTGACCCCCTGCCTTAGAAAGTTCGATCAACCCCATCCACCTTCACAGAAAGTTTAACAAATCTTACCCTCTCTGGAAGAAAGTTAGACCAGTCCTGTTTGATCTGACAGACAGTATGACCAGAGGTGCATGGTGCTTGGCCAAGGCAGTTTCTGTGTTTACTTTGTATGTTCTTCATGTATTTGGGTAGGTTTCCACGCACAGTTCAACAACTTGCACGGCAGGTCAACTGGCTACTCTACATTACCCATAAGTGTGAATTTTGAGGTAAATGGCTGTCTGGGTGTGTGTTAGCCTTGCAATACTGATTGGCGACATCATGGTGTATCCCACCCATCGCATAAAGTTAGCTCCAGCTTCTTCACACCCCTGTTGGATAAGCAATATAGATAGTCGTTTGATGGAAGGGACATTTGAATGGGGTGACCAGTCCCACACCCCTTGCTTCCTTTAGTCGGACCAATCTAAGTTTAACCAATCTTGTCTGCTCCCACAAAATGTTTAATCAATCCTACCCATTCCTGCAGAAAGGTTGATGTTTTGGTTGATGAAAGGGGGTGTTTTCAAATGTTATTGTTGCTGCAGGATGGATTGTCACTAGTACAGTACAAAAGATGTACTGAACATAACTTCAGTCCACCATCTCATGACCACTGATCTAAACAAGACTACACATTGACAAATGGACTCTTTAGCTACTCTGTCGATGACAGTGGCTAATTTACTGTGAAAGTCTCCAAACACCACACACTCGTGTCTTAAGTAAGTTTGTCATGACTTGCCACAACGGCTTGACAGCCTGGCAGCTGATGATTGAAAGTGTCTCAGGGCTTTCTCTGCAAAACTTTATACCCAATCCAGAAAACCCCAGGCACTGTAGGATGTGGTGCTTTCCGAGAATTTCTGCAGCAGTAGGCCATCGTTATCGTCCCTGGGCCTTTTGATGTCTAAAAGCACAAGAGAACGCTGTGGCTCCTGAATATTTATATTCCACTGTGGTGGCTTTGTGGTTTCTTCTGAACTAGAAAAAAAAGCCCAAAGAAATTGCCATGGAGAAACCTAGAGGTCATTTAATGCAAATTCAGTTTGGATGGTCCATGGATTTTCCAGATCACGGGTTTAATTGAAGTGTGAATGGATTTTATGTCGTCCTGGTGAGAAATTGCTGTTCTGCCAAGAGAAGCCATTTGTCTCAGATTGTCTTGAATTGCATATCAAACCAGGGTTGAGTCTGTCAATGCACAACATCGTATTATTGGTGAAAATAATGACATTTTACAAATACAGAGCACTTGAGTTGAAGTTAAGCTTTGTTTTTTTTGTTGTTGTTGTTTTGTTTTTTTTGGTGAATCCAAGAGTCTTTCATTTGGAAATAGACAGGCAGGTGGAATTAAAACAGACTAATCCATATTAATAAACGTAGACAACAGGCCTGGGTCAGATCGGCTCTCTCACTCATTTGTCTTAATCCTACTAAGGTCCTGGGGATGCTGGAGTCCATCTCAGCCGACACTAGGTGAAACTGGGGTATACCTTGAATAGCTCAGCAGACCATAGCAAGGCCAGTTTGCCTAATGTGCATGCATGTCTTTAGACTGTGGGAGGAAACTGGAGTATAAAGCTTGAAATTGACAGCAAAGATGGTATAAATACGTAAACCAATTAAGGTAAAACAAGGAACAGGCGCCTACCATCAGGAAAAATGAGCCACTCTGAAGACTAGGACAGAGACATGTTCAAAATGACACAAATATAAACTTTATAAGAATAAGCAGTACCTTCGTTGGCATTGACTGACAATGCTTTTTATCAAGTCAGATCCGAGCATTACTCAGAATTAGAAATCAAAGACGAATGATTTCTAGCTTGTTCACTACGAACCACAGTCAGTGGCCTTCATTTTTTTTAATACAATGTAGAAACCAGCACACATCCACATGCATGAAATGTTCCTGTCTCACTAATCATGTCTTCACAATGACTAACGTGGCAGCTGAAAATCATCACGCCTCTAATATATTCTTGGTGTTTTCCACGTCCGTAGACTAGTGAGGTCTGATATGGCCAAGTACACAAACTTCTACACTAGATATAGTCACTGTTATGCTGCAAGTCCAATCAAACAAATTATTATGGGATGCCCTATTTCAAAATAGTGATACGATATCTTATATTGGAAATATGTACATGTACTGTAGGTATGAAAGAAAAAAAAACAACCGTCAGGTCTCAAACTTGCCAGGCATGTGCCAGCTGTAAGAGATGGTACGTGTTGTCCGTCCCTACATGCTGGCACTCCATGACCCGGGATGCCTTGGGAGGCTCCAGCGACTTAATAGCCACTTGTCACTCTCCATAAAAAGTCCCTCTCACATTTTATGGATGTGTTCTAACAGAGCCAGATGTGCCAGTGCTGAAGTATGACTGGCAACGTTTAAATAGGTGTCTGAGTTAGAATATAACTTATTACACTGCAAATCGGTTATCCTACCCATTACTTTTAATTGCTTGTGATTTTATCACGAGTAGCCCAGCATAACAAGTAGGCTATCTTGAAATAAAAAAGAAATAATCTTACACCAAGAAAACTGTTAACCTTCTTAATGTAAACAATTCAAAAAGATCTACTTATATGTAAATTTTTATATCATATAATCTTTTGCTGTACGCAACATATGGGTGAGTTATGAGTATATGGCTGCATATGCTTACAGGCAAGTCAGAATATGGTCTAATAACTGTTCTCCTCTTCAGCTAGACTGTGTGGTATGTTCATTGCGTGAATGATGTCCAATTTCTGCTCATTTTAAACCGCTGGACAAATATTCACTCACGCTTCACTCTTACTCACCCATTTGCTTTCCCATTAGGGTTGCGGAGAGGCTTGAGTCTATCCTAGCCAACTCTAAGCGAAGGCAGGGTACACCCTAAACAGCACGCCAGACCATCGCAGATCCAGCACACACACAACCACTCCCACTCCCACTCCCAACTAGCGGATGCCAATTATCCCAATGTGCATGTCTTTGTACTATGGGAGGAAACCGGAGTACTCGGAGGAAACCCACGTAAGCGTGGGGAGAACATGCAAAACTGTCACCTACTCACTCTTCAGTCAACTCAAATGTCACTAAGGCTTAACAACTGAACTTAATAACCTTATTGAAAGAAAATACTTAAATTAGCATATCAAACTCTGCGCTGCTTTTTTAGCTTAAGCTTAACTTTCCCATGGGACCTTATTTTGCCTATTGCCAACAGTAGAATAATTGAGCTTTTCTGTTTCCTGTAATCTGGGTTGGAGGTTTTGACTCCGCGGGTCTTTCGGAGTTTTTCACTGTTTTTATGATGTCTGATTATCGGTTAGCTGAAAAAGTGGAGCCAAGTGTGGTTTGGATCTTTTTCTTTTCCTCGCATCGCCTAATTTCTGTGGTGTGGATGAACTTACATGCATGTATTCCTACAGAATATATTTTAGACCTAGTGCCTGTTTCTTGCAGGATATCACTACAAAAACGTAGTAAGTCTGTTTTCTCATGGGAAGCAAGTCGATGAGATAATGTGGAACAGTCCAAGGGAATGTCTCCAATTTTATTACATACTGTATGACTAAATAATGACTAGTATGATGCTTTTGTATCGGATATGATTGTCTTACCATGTCTTTTTTTTTTCTCTTTTACTGTATTTATGTTAGGGTGGGTGGTTCAAGGAGTACCCCGCCTTCACCCAGTATCGGATGAGAGAGGCACCCCGTGACCCTAATAGTAGGATTGAGCAGTTCGGCAGATGAGTGACAGCATTTAGGTTTCTATAGTGGTTTAGTAGTGTCAGCTCACAGCTTGAAGGTTCTGGGTTGGAACCTCAGAGTAAGATGTCAGGTTTGCATGTTATCCCCCTGCACGCATGGGTTTCCTTCAGATGCTTTGGCTTTCCTTCAGCAGCCCAAATATACTCTCCTGGGGGGAAAAAATGAGCCACGTCTGTATTCTCCAAAACTTTAGTATTATTTTATCATTAACCATACCATATAAATATACTGAATACGTATTCACTGAATTCTCTTAGAGTCAATATGGAATCGCTTTCCCTTCAGATTTTTGCAGACATTGAAGTCTCTTGGTTCGATTTGCTGAAAGTTTCTTGCATCTGAAAATGTCCAAATTCGTCCACTCGTACCTGACAGCCTCTCAAAGTTCAGTGGTGGTACTAAACTTTCGTCCAACTAATTTATGTTGGATGTGCCCAGATGTTCTCTATTGGGTTCAAATCTGCACTCTGTCCCAGCCAGAACAGGAGCTTGATGCTGTTCTTGTCCAGCCAAGCTTTAGTGGTCTTGCCGGTGTGGGCTGGGGCGTTTATCAGTTATAAAAAAATTTTTTTTGCTAAAAATTAGCTGGTGTTCAGACAAACCATCACCATTAACTGGTAATGATGTATATTTGGCTGTTACATACTTTTGCCGCTATACATATAATATTTTTTGCCCAGGAGAGTATGCAGATCAGGTCAACTGTCGACTCCAGTGGATTAGCATCCTGTTCAAGTTGTACTTTACCTCTCATGAAATTTGGTTGGGATTGAGACACATGTGAATTCCTCTGAAGTCCCAACACCACTCTAGTTTTCAGTGTACAGAGTCATAGCTTTACCTCCTCGGTGCCGTCAAAATTTAACTCAGGTGCCTCTCAAAACAGAAAGCCACGTGTTCCGAAAATACTGACGAATGCACATTTAGGCCCTTGAGAAACTTAACCATCAACTGCGCAGGTGTAATAAACTAAAAGCAAGTGCGAGCATCCGGACGAGATGTCCAAGGGTGGTAGGGACCCTCTCTGCGACATCTTCACAGAGTGTAGATCATCCAGTAGGTGATGTCACACAAATCATAAAAAGGGGCAATGGGACAGAGGGACACGAAGACTGGCCTCTGGTGGAGCACCAACAAGTGATCATCCCAATATATGGGACATCCTACATGAGGGCGTCTGTCAAATGCTGAAAATGTAAATGTATCTGCTTGATCTATAACAGCATTGGCCTTGGGTCTTCTGCTACTGGAGCCGTTACAATCAGCATCTCAGGCTGGGCTGGGTGGTTTTTTGGTTGTTTGTCCCCCCCCACCAATTTATTTGAAGAGGTCAAACTCGGCTGGTCTACATTCCACGCTAACCTAATTGCCAGTTGGCCTCAGAAATCTAGACACATGGGTCGTGAAGTGGCTTCGCAATATCATCCCACTGGGAGGGGGAGGAAGAGCCATTGGCAGGAACCCAAGTTTTTGGCGGATTCTCTCTTTCACTCTCTCGTTCTCTCTCTCGTGCAGTCTCGGCATCCCTTCCCATCCCTCATCCGCTTTTGAAAGCCCCCAATGAACCATAACCCACAGTGCACCTTTAATGGCGAACAGCTGTTTAAAGGAAGTTTAATATGGATCCGTTTTACCCAGAAAAAAAATGCCTGTCTCATAAAAACAAAGATGAAGCCAGAGGATGTGCATGGAATCACTTCTTTCCTCTGATGCTTAACAAGCTGTAACTAGACTTTACCTCATAGAGCTGGAGCTTGTTAAGAGCATATCTTAACTCTATCATTGCTTGTGCGTGTGTGTGTTTGCGCACAAGAGGGATATATATAATAAAGACTGCTTGGTGTATGTGCCTTACTAATACTGTCAAAATAAATCTGCCCCCACAGCTGCACTTCTATTTGGATGGAAATTGGATAAAAGTGAATAATTCATTCTGCACCTGGGGTTCTGGACAAGAGAACTGAAAGCAGCCATCCATAAAAGCCTTGTCTGATCACGGGCTGACATCAGATCCGCACCCATTAGTAGCAGTTTGGCTGGTCCCCGATCAGTAATAGTACTAGTACTTCTCTTATTCTCCACCTAAACGGGTTTACAGGATGTGCAAAGACAGAGACATTACAAACAGGAAGAAGACTTCACCCTGCTGGGGATTTTTGTCATTGATTTTTGATACCTAGAAGAGTGACTAAAGAAAAAGCAAAGAAGCAGGCTTGCCTTAAAGCAACAGTAAAATGAGATACAAATTGCATCATATGGTTGCCAGAGAATAGAAGAGATGGGAAATAATTATATTGAAAAAATACCTAATTAAAAACACTTCTACAAAACATACACACTATTTATACACTGCCTATAATGGTGTGTGGCAAAGTGGTTTATTCTTGTATATGGCCCAGAGGTATGCAGAAAACTACATTCAGTCATTCGTTTGCTGAACTGCTTTCTCCTGTCCGGTCGTGGGGATGCTGGAGCCTATCTCATCCGACACTGGGGGAGGGCAGGGTACACCGTGAAGAGTTCGCCAATCCGTCGCATGACCAAACACACTAACAACCATTCACGCTCATATTCTCACCTAGGTGCAATTTGGAACAGCCAGTTATCCTAATGTGCATGTTTTCGGACTGTGGGAGGAAACCGGAGTACCCAGAGGAGACTCACGCGAGCATAAAGCGAACGAGGAAACTCCGCATTGGAATGCTCTCACCAAGCCTGGGACTTTATCCAAGAATAGGACCTTCTTGCTGTACGGCGGACCACTACGTCGCCACGCCGCCACCCGATAATTACAGCTTTCTACTAATTATGAATGATGTGAAGTACTTTTGTCTATTTATAGTTACTATAAATTTAAAGTATCTATACTCACTTAGGTTGTAACTCTTGTAAACAGCCTGGTGGATATATATGTGAGGAAGGAGATATTTGAAATAACTAGGGTGACTGAGGGTGAGAAAGGTTAGCCACCCACCTGTAATAAGAGCGTGCTAATCTTTTTTTTATTTATAAATATTAAAAAAATGTATGACGTAGACAAGTCGACTTTATGTCAGTTTCAGTCTTTTTCAGGGTGATTTAAACCAGTAGATGGCATTTTAAGACATTTTCATCCCATAAAATTCTGATTTTTACCTCTGACAAGGAGGTAATGTGTGTAATATATTTATTTATTTGTTTGTTTGTTGGCTAGGTGGAGCTTTAAACAAGGAAGACTCCCAGTAGATAAAATTAGATTTTTTTAGGTGATCCGGATCAGTATTTTTTAAACAATTCTGTGAAATGTGGTATTACAAAAGGAGGTGCCAAATACTATTTTTTTATTTTTTTATTTTTTTTGGTGGAGGTTTGTGCTCTCTAATTGCTGTTATTCTAAAAATTCCAACATTATTATAAATATGAGTTTAAAAAATATTTACAGAAGCATGGACCGAATAAGAACTCGGTGCTTATGCTTATTTGCCGTTAAAAAACGTATTGAATAGCTTTATTAATTTTTTTCTGATGCCATTTTGTTGGTTTTCTAGGATTTCAAAATCAGACCATGAATTTTTTAGTCTGCTATTTTGATTTAACCATTATCCTGAGTTTGGGAGGTGAATAATGTCTGTTATCCTGAGATATACTGAAGATTGTTATTATGACAGTTTTGGAATTGGGAATTTGGTTTAAAGAGATCTACATATGTATATGGAGTTTAATTGACAAAATGAAAAGCTCATATGATTTACATGGATTAGCCTTAAGTTCTCTAGGGTCTGAATAACCTGGAATTGTTCCTTTTCCACAACACCAAATGGACCACACGTGTACATGTTACATGCACATCCACTGGAGTGCACGCAAGTGTAACCACGGTTCCCTGACCGCAAAGGTACTGCACAGAGAGCGGAGAGGAAAAGCTATTTATTGCGTATCTGTTCCTGCACACGCGTTCGTCCATTGGTGGTCCCTTTTTACTGTAACATAGGAACTCGTGGATCAAATAAATAAACTTAGGAGTGGTTAAGTATGCGTGGGTGTTGTAATGAATGTGGAAAAAACATTCAGGGTTTGTGGTTTGTGTGCAGCTGGAAGCTGTGTGTTGGTATGTATGAAATCGCTGTTCAGGATTTACACCCACACGCCTGAAACACGCTAGAGTGGCTCTGCTGAACACTGGTCTCAATTAGGTTATCTTCGGGTTTCTTTCTTGGGCTGTGCTATTACTTTTGTGTGAAAACTGTACTTGGCTGCTAACAGAAAGAGGGCATTGTGTTCCTTGACCCTGATGGAAAATAGCATAGTAATACATATAGTAATGGTTGTGTCTTATGCGAAACTGATTCTAAACATGCTTTAAACTTCGGGTGCAATTCATATAAGCAGTGTGCAATACGTTAGAATAGAACCACAGGGTTTTTTATGTATAAATAGAACATTGGCAGATATTTAGTGGAATTTAAAAAATGTCCTTTGTCAATTTCTTGTGTCTTCTTTATAAAAAGAACAGAAATTTTTATGAATAGGTATCAATCTCTGCTAAATTTCAAATCTAGCTAGCGGACAAGTCCGGGAATCGATGATGGAAGTCTGGGAAGGTCATGGTTTTTAAAACTTCCCTCCTGTCTGGCCCGTTCCTGTCTGAGTGGATGGACGAAAATGAAGCAGCAGAGGGGCATGAAATAATGTCCGATGAACAGATAGTGGCGTCAGTGATGGTGAAGTTAAGTGAAAGTGAAAATGAGGACAGTGACGACGAGCCGGAACCCACATTTAAAATGAATGTGATAAAAGAATGTTCGCTCCTTAAGTTTGTGGAAACACAACATGCTGAATGATGGTGATTGCTGGGCCGATATTGGTAATTGTCCGGGAAAGGGTAGGGACCCTAGCAGTTGCCGGACTTTTGAGGTTCCTGGACAGCCTATAAGGGAAATCGAGGGTGACGTGTAGTGTAATCTAGTCAAGCTACCTAGCAAGCAAATCCCTCTGTGGCATTTATTTATGTATGTATGTATGTATGTATGTATTTAATTAATTAATTAATTGATTGATTGATTGATTAATTGATTGATTGATTAATAAATTTTATCTAGTAATGTTTCCCACAAAGGTGCCTTATGTTACATTATGGATATAATACGAGACTGATACCAATGCTTATCTATACTTTTTAGTAAAAAAAATTCCTAAAATTCCTAAAAGTATGTTATAATATAACTACCTCAATTCCATGCTTAAGAACAGTGTCTTTGCTGTTAAATTTTTTACATTTAAATTCAACCGTCCTTTCACTATTGGTGCTGATTATTAAACTCATGCACTGTGCTAAGTTGAAAGGGAAAGCAAGCCTTCCAAACTCTCCTGCTACGCATATACATATGTATTTTTTTCATTATCAGGTGGTTTTTACTTATTATCTACCTATCATAGATTGCATTAGCCAGTTCAAGAATATGATGTGAATCCGTCGGCTCGTATAAGGCAAGCTAATGGCAATAATAACAGTATACAAATATTAAACTAACAAATAAGATATTAACTAGTTAAATTCTGAATAAAATAAAACTAGCCATCTTTACATAATTTGAGCTTCTGTTTACAACAATAGAGAAACATTTATGTGAACGAATGGTATAATTGCCATTTATTCCTATGCAAGTTACTTCTCTATTTACCATCGTATACACATGAATCACGTGACTTTTTTGCAGTACAGTGTCACCCCCTGTGTGCAGATTTATTACTTGGTTTTTGCCCCTTAGCCATAACTGGAAGGGTATTGTCGCTGGCTTGGTGGCCGGCCGGGCAGGCGGGTGTGCGGGTGGGCGGCGTGACAATAACTTTGTCTGGGCCATTGCTCGGCTCATGCACAGGCCAGCTTTCTGAACTTTTGTATAGGCACTCCCTATGATCAAAATCTGTGCATGGGGTAGCTAATTTGCATATATCACCTTTGACCTTGGCACAGTGCCCTTGAACATATAAAGATTGTCCGGGCCATTGCTCAGCTCATAAGCATGATAGCTTTCTGAAATTTTACATAGCTGCATGCGGCATTTTTTTGTTTTTTGTTTACCTTTTGCAAAACTTCCATTTTGGTCCTCTGTGTGCCCGAGGCGTCCAGGCTGAGGGTTACAATGTTCTATAGGACAGCTTTTTTTTTCTTTACAAAGAAGCCTGTAATAACAATAGCGCCTTTTGATGTACAAAAATGTATACGATGTATGCAATCTTTTATTAAGTTTGGGTTTTATTTCCCTTTTCAGACTTTGAGTCAAGTATTTGATGCATTGCTGTACATTTGCACCCAAGACACCCACAAACTGGCTTTGAACTACACTGTTTTGTTCCACGTGACGTTTCGTAACATGTCTGTCTGCATCGCGCCACATATGGCATGTTGTTAAATTGTGTTTCTTAAGCGTTTTAAACCTTCATCTCAAAGAGAACTGTGTGTCCTTTGTTCTTATTGATTTTTTTTCTTGTTTCTTTGCAGACTGTTCTCTTCCGAAGTGCGAACCCAAGCTTGATTTAGCGGGACACACAGGTGAGATGATCACCCTGCAGCGGTGACTTTGTTTTGATCTTCTTTCTAAATGCAAATCTGGATTTTAATGTTCTATGCTCTGCTTGGTGGTACAGGTTCTTTGACGTTTACTAGAATAATCCTGTTATGTGGCTTAACTGAACCTGTGTAAGCTTTTCCCTCATTAGCTTTATACTGGCAATGTCCTAACATCATGTCATTATATGGATGAGTGTTTCATAGTAGCAGTATACCTGGAGTGACCTATTTGGTAACATTCCACATAAAAAGATATTCAATTTCCTCAGGGTACTCTGGTTTCCGCTGCAGTAAAAAGACATACACACGAGGTCACCTGGCTACCTCAGATTGTCCGTAGTGAATGTGAGTGTAAATTGTTGTGTCTGTACTATCCTGCAATAGATTGGAACCCTGTTCAGGGTGTAGCCCCGCCTTCTGCACAAAGTTAACAGGGATTGCCACCCCAAACCCACGCAACAGTGAGTGGATGCACCAGCAGTGTGTTCTGCATTTCCATCAATGCTAAGCCCCTTCTCTAATTAGACACTGAAGTGTATTACGTTCACGCCAAGCTTGGGCTGGGTCCACTGGCTGTCTTTTTTGCCCAGAGAACACTTGCACAAAAGAGCTCTCCAGAGGAGGTTTTTAGGGGTTTTGGGCCCATTTCCAAAGGGCTTTACCAGGCCGTCAGGGCAGATTAGACCCTCCACAGTTGCCGGTCCAGTTCGGACTGGATTTGAAAGCATGGAGCGTCTCTTTGGTGGAGAAAAGACTTTAAAATGTCAGCTGTGTATCCGGAGTTCTTGTTAGGCAGGTGAAAACCCCATTCAATGATGTTTTGAAAGCCAAGGCTGTTTATTCAGTTAGATAAAACACGGCGTTAGAAGAACTAAAGCAAGCCTAAATCTCGTTAGCATTTAATCTGCAGGCACCAACATGGCCAAATTTTTTTTTTTAAGCTGTTGCATTAGTTATGCAGTGGCAGTTTTTGGGTAATGTTTCTCACCCTAGTTCCAGCTGTCAGACAAAATCACAGCTGTATATTATTGCACTTGTTTTGTAAGGTATCTTTTCTGTAGTAGAGGTTTAGCTGTTGCAACTGACCCTTGCTATGTCAGTAAAGGAGGCATCTGTAAACCTTTTTATGAATTTTTTTTTTTCCATCTGAAGATTTGTGACCATGAAATGTGTTCACCTGGGGAAAAAGCTAATTTATGGTAGAGAAAAGGAGAAGTATGTATGGGATCAGCCCCTTGTTTCCCAGACCCGATGTTCCCCAGTCCCTACGTTCCCCAGTCCCTACATTACCCAGACCCGGTGTTCCACAGACCCGGTGTTCCCCAGTCCCTACATTCCCCAGACACGATGTTCCCCAGACCCGATGTTCCCCAGACCCGGTGTTCCCCAGACCCCATGTTCCACAGAGCCCATGTTCCCCAGTCCCGGTGTTCCCCAGTCCCTACATTCCCCAGACCTGATGTTACCCAGACCCGGTGTTCCCCAGTCCCTATGTTTCCCAGACCCCATGTTCCACAGAGCCCATGTTCCCCAGTCTTGGTGTTCCCCAGTCCCTACATTCCCCAGACCTGATGTTCCCCAGACCCGGTGTTCCCCAGTCCCTATGTTTCCCAGACCCCATGTTCCACAGAGCCCATGTTCCCCAGTCCCGGTGTTCCCCAGTCCCTACATTCCCCAGACCTGATGTTCCCCAGACCCGGTGTTCCCCAGACCCTATGTTTACCAGACCCCATGTTCCAAAGAGCCCATGTTCCCCAGTCCCTGTGTTCCCCAAACCCCATGTTTCCCAGTCCTTATTAAATTAATGGATCTTCCATTGTATTGTGAACTTTATAGAAGTAAGCTACAGCAATTGAATTCATACTGTAAAGGAAGTATGACTAAACCAAATCAAATATACTCATCATAGTAACAATTTATGGAATATTAGGGTAAGGGATAGGGTTAGGGTTCCTGGGAAATATAGACAGGAATATAGGGGCTGGTGAACACAGACATGGATGTGTATGCACCTTTTAGCAGTTACTTGCATGTTATTTAGGTGAACTTTGACCTGTGCATTTGCAAGCTTCATTTGAATAAATTAATAGAAAAAAAGAGTATAGCTGTGGCCTTTTGTTGATTTTTAATAGTAACATTTTCTTTTCCTTTTTTTCCCTCTTTTATTCAAGCAGTCTTAGTACCTGTTCTATAGTAAAAATATGGGGCTTGTGGACATATACGTAGATTAAAAGTCACGTGTATTTGTTAAATGTTCTCTATAGGTTGATATAAGTAGGATGTTATGATAACTGGATAATAATTAGGATGTAATATTCATGAAGCACATCAGAATGTGCTGATGATAAAAGAAAAAAAATTAGTGATAAGAAAAAAACATTATTGTGTTACTGAAGGGAATTGAAGTTTGTTTCTAGCATAACTTTGTGTTCATTGAAGCCTGCACACATGCCGAGTGAATAGATATAATATACTCTATATCACATACAGTATCTTTAATCACTGAGAAAATCAGTTATGAAAGTCAGCTAGATTTATTTACTTAAAAATTCCATTCCTATCTAGTGAGAAGATAAGCCCAGGATAAACCTCTGTTTGTTGTAGCAGTTTCGTCTTTTGGCAAGTCCATGGTTGTGTTTGACAGCCGGTTGACCCTAATCACAATGTGAAGTCTGATCTGCGTTAAGCTATTTCATTAGGGCCTCTGGATCGGAAGGACCCACAAATCCCAAAGAATACCATCCCACAGTGAGCCTGATCAGAGTGCTGAATAGGCTTTTTCTTTGGGTTCAGAAGAAATTTATGCTCTGAAGTTTAGCCTTCATGATCAGGGCATAAACATTTGTACAAATAGTCCTTTTTTATTTGAATTGATTGCACATCAGATGTAAATCGAGAGTTATACATATAGTTCAGCTAACTTAAAGCATTGGGAAAGCCACTATTTAAAATGGCTAGCATTACACCGGTGCCGTGAC
Organism: Neosilurus hyrtlii; assembly: GCA_028564935.1. Classification (NCBI taxonomy): domain Eukaryota; kingdom Metazoa; phylum Chordata; class Actinopteri; order Siluriformes; family Plotosidae; genus Neosilurus; species Neosilurus hyrtlii. The sequence continues at coordinate 2,421,604 of JAOUQZ010000044.1, read as the reverse complement.
CCAATTAAATCAATCATCTCAACTGCACAATGCTATACTGTCCCTACTGTATACCCCCTAGGATCGATTTTTTTTTTCTATTTTCTTGTTGTTGTTGTTAAATCCAGCCCTATTTTCCAGTATTTTGCCTCTGCCCAGATTCTTACATACCCAGAACAATCATGAAAGAAACTGCGTGTGTGAAAGGGTGTTACGTTACATAAGCGTCCCTGTGAATTTTATGCTAATCATTGTCATGTTGTTGTTCTTTGCGATACCTCCTTAATCACTTCTGCATGGCGTTGTGCTCATCCTGACTCATGGCCCATGTTCCAGATGTGAGATTCTTTTGTAGGATGTATTAAAGTGTTCACAAAACACAGCACATTCAACTAAATGCAAAATTCAACAAAATAATTCAACTAATTTTTTTTTTATCTAATGGGCAGTTTAACCCATGATCATTAAAACTAGCAAGGAATTGCAAAGTGGTAATTAATTTAAATTGGGGTACTTATTTGGGGGTACTATAAGCGGCTTGGTTACGAATCGGTAGATTAAACTATATTTATTTTTTACTTCTGGCGAGTTCTCAATTCTGATTGGGTGGATTTACAAGTAAATATAATGTACGCACCTTCTTGTGTAACAGAAACTCTGATTCTTCCTTTTATTCTTTCTTTGGGCTTCATCACACGAAACTAGGGTTACTGATAGGTTGTTATGACATCACAACATGATGTGTTGGGTAGTGCGTAGGTAAGTAAAGAAAAAGAAACACTTTTAAAGATTGTATTGTGAACAGTTTTCGTCTCTGGACGCCATTTTGCTGTCCTATTTTAACGGATTTTAGTATTCCACTGTATCTCTCTGGTGCTCTGAGCCACTCTATTCCAAGCCCACAGACGAGACTGTTCCCAGAGATATGTGAGAAAAGGAAAAAAAAAACCCGCGTTACGCAAATGAAGCCTCACTTGTTTGAACAGCACCCTGCCGCTTGCACACTACGCCTAATTTTAGTGTGTTTACCCAATGTAAACAAGAGATGTAATTGTTCCCCAAGGTTTCGTCTTCAAATCTGCGACGACGGGGGTGCATTTCTTTCTGCACGAGGCTTCAGGGGAGCCATCTACAGTTTATATTGTGAAGGGCACATCTACCGTCACATATTATTGACTGCTGCAAGGAGTGGAGCTAGGTGAAACCTTTCAGCATTATTATGCAAATGCACAAACCATCAACACCTCCATTAAAAATGTAATGCCAAGTGCACCGCACATAGTTCGCTGGTATTTATTTCATCATGTTTATGCACGGAGCCTCAAGTCCGTAACTGTGACCTGAATATTGGATTATAATAATGCGACATACACAATTGCTGACTTCAGTTCCTTTTCGACAGTTTCAGCAGCACATCCATGCTTGGTTGCTAGGTCTCAGTTCTAAATGCACAGACTGTTGTCATGCCTCAGGGGTTCCTCTGCAATAGGCACATATATAACCTGGAAACTGATGTGTTTGTGAGATAGCAGTGAGAATAAAATTTCTGAAAGGACTAGGAATTGAATTAAAGTTACCCTGTGCATTTAAATTTGTGTTTTGCGATGGCGGTGCTGTTCCTGGTGCTGTTTGCTAAATATTTGACACATTGCTATTAGTCTCTTTGTTTATTGGAACATTGGATGGCATGTCCAGTAGCATCAGTCCAGGGGTCTGATATTAGCACTGGATGCCGCTGGGAGGGGATGTGAGCAGCTCTTCTTTTTTTGTTCCACCCTCCAGTGGCCAATTAGGTCAAAATGTCTGATGCGGTTTGATGCTTCTAGAAGAAAATCTATGATAAAATGATTGGCGGGCTGATTTTATGTGTAGGTCATACTGCATTTTTATTATTTTTAAATTTTTTAAGTTGTAGCTATCTTAATTTCACTAAAACAGATATGTCTTTGCATGTTGTCTCTGTGCTTGTGTGGGTTTCCTCCTGGTACTCCGGTTTCCTTCGACAGACCAAAAACATGCACAATAGGTGAATCGGCTGTTCCAAAATAACCTCTAGGTATTAGATTATGGCATGCACATTGGTCTAATTGGCTGTTTGTGATTACCCTTGAGTGTGAATGGCTGTGTGCCTGTGTTGTCCTGCGATGGATTAGCGAGCTGTTCAGGGTGTACTCCACCTTCTTCCAGTGTTGACTGAGCTCTAGTGTTCCCAACAACCCTGATAGGATGAAGCGGTTCAGCAAATGAGTGAGTGAGAATTTACAAATGCTTATTGATCCACATACCAGACACTAGGCTGAACGTGACTGTGCATTAGAACGCCGAAAGATACAACAGCACCATGGAGGTCTCGATTGTGCCACAAGGTGTTGATTAGTTTTCTATGCAGTGCCGTGAAATTCTTTCCCCCTGTTCAGTTTTTCTCTTCCTGACAACCCGTGTGCCCAAAATACACAATGTTCACATGATCCTGTGACTTACTAAAGGACAAATCCTCACCAACACCTGCTGTATATCAGCTATGTAAAATAAAGAAATTATTACTTCACTCAGTACTTTGTTTTGCCACCTTCAGCAGCTACAGCTACAGTCACACACTTTCAGCAACAGGAACTGGCATTCCGGTCAGGAAGTTGATAAGGCTACTTCAAGATCTTATTTATTTATCTATTATGAGACATTCAGAGATGGACTTGCTCGTATACTTCAGAACAGTGTCCTGCTGCATGACTTAACTGAGATTACGCTGCATATCATGGACTTATAGCTGGACATTCTCCTTTTGTTTTTTTGGTAGAGAGTTGAATTCATTCTTTTCTTGAATAAGGCACACTGACCACACCCTGAAGCAAAAAGCATCCCCACACCATCACACAGCCCCCACCATGTTTGAGTGTGGGCTTGGTTGTGAAATGCTGTATTAGCTTTACTCCAAATGTATCAGACATAAAGCTGTAATGTTATGTCATATCACCTAGCTGTTAATTCTGTTTATTTAAAGTGCATAAAGTAAGTAAAATGCCTAGATGTCCTGGGTGTACTCTGCCCTCACCCAGAGTCGGCTGAGATGGGTGCCAGCCTCCCCGCTACCCTAATTAGGATTAAGCGGTTCAGAAAATAAATGAATGAATGAATGAATAAATATAAGTTATTTGTGTTGGTAATTATCTGAATGTTTTAATGGTGTGATAAACTCTTAAATAGAGTTAAAGAGACGTCATTGTACAGCTCCTGCTCCTGCTATTGCACTCAGAGCTCACCTGCATCCATCCATTCATTCATTTTTTTAAGCTGCCTAATCCTAATTAGTGTCGAGGGGAGGCTGGCACCCATCACAGCCGACTCAGGACGAGGGCGGGGTGCATCCTGAACAGCTTGCCAAGCCTTTGCAGGGCCAACACTCACACAACCATTCACACTCACACTCACACCTAGAGGTGATTTGGAACAGCCACTTAGCCTACTGTGCATGTTTTTGGACTGTAGGAGGAAACCGGAGTACCCGGAGGAAACCCACGCAAGCACAGGGAGAACATGCAAACTCCACACAGAAACAGTCAAGACTGGGTAACAAACCCATGCCTTCTTGCTTTGAGGTGGACATGCACCACCGCATCACCGTGCTGTTTCTTTCCTGCATGCATCATTATTTAAGAAATGTTAGGAAAAAAAACTTTAAAATCTCGTTTTAGTGTTTTTTTTATTTGCTTATGTTCAGGTGTAGTATTCAGCGACGTCCTCATCTTCAGCACATGATTGTTAATTATATAACAGTGGTTTTGCTTTTCTTGTGGCATCACATTAAAGTGGTTCTTCGAGTGATTCTTCAGATGTGGTTATAAAGATAGTTTGATAAAAATCATCCTTGGATCCATTTTCTCAACAAAGGCACATGGTGGTCTCTCAAACCAGCCGTTTGTCCCTTGGCAGACCTAAAGGCTTTCTCCAGTAATAACTTGAAGAAGGAATATCAGGATGGCATGTTGGTGTAGGGCTTAGCACGTCTGCCTCACAGCAAGAAGGTCTTGGGTTCAAGACCTGGACCTGAGCGTTTCTGTGTGGAGCTTGCATGTTCTTCCTGTGTTTGCATGGTTTCCTCCCACAGTCCAAAGAGTTGCGCATAAGGATAATTGGGTGTTCCAAATTGCTCCCAGGCGTGTGTTTGTGTTGACCTAGCAAAGTGTTCATGGTGTAGCCCTTCTTCACCCAGTGTTGGCAGAAATAGGCTCCAGTCTCCCTGCGCTTTGTATTTCCTCTCTCCGTATACGAAGTGTTCTGTAAACATCGCATGCTTTCTCTAGTTGTGAAGCCATCTCTTCCGAGCCGGTGTCCCAGTTGCACTGAGCTTTAGCATAGAGGCTGGGATCTAATCTGAGGTCAGAAGGTCAGAGCGTGTAATAAGACACAGATGATATCATCGTTTTCGTGATACGGACTGGATATATTGGTGCACAGCTGCTGGACATCTCCAGGATATCTCCACATGTCCTTCCTACAAGTCATTGTATTGCTACACTTTTTTTTTTTTTGACTACAGTCATTTGGCCTTCTATGAAAACACCTGGGAACCCAGACTGTTCATACCAAACACAATTATAGCTGCTAAAGAAGTTATACTTACATTATAGCATGATTTTATGATACAGCTACCAGAGATAGAGTGTTGTGGGTGGTTGTATTATTAGCAAGGACCCGCTATAAAGAGAAATCCATTGTATGCTGACATCTGCTGGGAGAGATTATGGGCTGCAGAAATCAGGGCATCCTTTCATCCTTTCATCCTTTCTTTCTTGCATTTTAGGAGCAATTTCTGTGAACGGCTTTTTTTCTTCATGGGTTTCATTCGGTGAAGCTTTATTGTGGCAGACAGTTCGGGTGGAGCACAGCCACTTGCGGTTGTATGGTGTGTAAATGCTCTGTGTGTGTGTTGACATGGAAACCTAGTTTGCAGGACCTACAATTAAAATAAGTGCACTGCATCCTAATTTAAGAGAAGCGCATTGCACCGTCCCTTTGAAACTTTTAGTTAATTATTTATTTGCAAATTTGACTAAAATGGCATCTTTGAACTCGTGAATGAAATCATTTGGAAAGACCCCTTATTTGGTAGGGCACGGTGGCATACTGGTTAGCATGTCTGCCTCACAGCAAGAAGGTCTTAGGTTCGAGTCCTGGGCTTGGGTGTTTTTGTACATGTTGAACATGTCATGGTCTGGAGAACTGTTCAGGGAGTACCCTACATTCGCCCAGTGTTGGCTGAGATAGGCTCTAGCATTCCCGCGACCCTACTAGGATTAAATGGTTTGGGATATGAGATAAGATGAGGTGGTGGTTCAGTGGTTAAAGTTCTGGGTTACTGATCAAAAGACTGGCAGCCATTTACCATTAAGCAATACCATTAGCCCTCAACTGCTCCGTTGTATAAAAATATAAGTTGCAAAAATATGTTTATGGTAAAGACATGCAGAGTATTACTGGAAGATGATTGATACATGAATGCTAGTTGAAGCACCTCGCCGTGGCTCATTGCTTCATTGCCATAGGTGTGCTGTATGATGTAACGCGGAATAGTGATTCATAAGGGTTATTGTTGGCTCCTTCTACACATGCTTGACCCTCCCACAATACAAGATTCCTGGAACATTTTGGTCACACCTTTTACTAGTGATTGTAATCACCAGAGAGCACCACATACAATATTTTTATTACAGTACCTTAATTTGTACTTTAAGTATCACAATTCGATGTTACAAATTCCGCATTTTGTGAACCGTGATCCACGTAAAAAGTTAGCAAATAATTCACTCCTACAACACAGGATGTTGTGCTGCCTGCCAATGGGTGAATTGTTTAGAGTGCGCCACCTGGAGGACTACAGAGGAACGGCAATGCTTCACCATGACGAATTTGAATATTTACATTAAAAATTAATTTAAAAAATGAATTAATTTTGGAGCCTGTGTCGTAATACATATATCATCACACACACACACACACACACACACACACACACACACACAAAATCATGATACATAACTAAATTGATTTTTTCCCCCTTAATCCTCCTAGGGTCATGGTGAGGCTGAAGACTATCTCATCTGGGTTCACTATACTGAACAGCTCATACAATTCACACTTACATCCACACCTAAGGGGAACTTAAAACAGCCAAATAGCCTAATGTGTACGCCTTTGAACTGTCGGAGGAAACCTGAATACCCAGAGGAAACCCACACAGTTATGGTGAGAACATGTAAACTCCAAACAGGAATGCCCTTGCCGAGCCCGGGACCCAATCCCAGGACCTTCTTGCTGTGTGGTGGACGTGCTAACCACCACTCCACCGTGCCACCCTCATCAGGAGGGACTTACTCCATTATTTCTTTCTGGTGATTGATGTTCAAGTCACACTCCCTAAACTGGTGCAGTTGTGCCCATACAGCTGGTTGTGTCAGTATTTTTGGCCCTTTTTTGTGCCTGGTCATTTTTTTTTTTTTGTCTTTTGGTTATAGCATGTGATCCTTTTTTTTCCATCTCTGTCCTGTCCAGGCATGCTATACATGCTAGATTTATCCCTGTCATTTTGCTACCTTCAGAAGGGTGTGCCGGAGCCTTTTATTTAGGTGCTTTGTCATTGATCCGCAACAAACCGAGCCCCAGGGGTTCTACAGCATCATCGAAACCGCTCGGACTGGTTTTTTGACAGCTTTATAGGACAATGAAAATGACGGGAAATGGCTGCGGTGACGACATTTACTCAGAGGACAAAGGACAGCAGTGGAGATGAAGACCTCTTTCAGTGTCGAGGACTGGTCAAAAGCTATAATTCAGACTCTGGGACTGACACTGCTTGACTTACACATTAGACAGAGATGAGAAATGAATCAGCGAGTCTTTGCATTGGTTTTTATTAACGCCCTCGCCGAGCCTGGGACTCCATGCCACCCTATATTTAATTAAATAAATAAAATCAGATCAGTTTAGCATCACAGACACTTAAGAGTTTAAAACACAACTGTATACTGGCATAATATTATTCCTTTAATTTCCATAGAAGCATCTTTCACTGGTGCTACTATAATATTAGTAATGTTTTTCTTCCCATGATGAAAATTATACTGTTGACTCACTGGATAATCATGGACTTGTCCTGACTGCTGGGGGAGGACGACAATGCTGATCCAGTCTAGATTCTCTCCTGGCGAACATATCAGTCAGCGCCGCGATGTTGGATGACCAATAAAGTAGAAAATCTGCGCTGTAAAATAGTGGAACACTCCCTCGTCATCCTTCTCTAATGCCATGTGTTCATGCCAGCAGGACAACTGTTTTATACAGTACAGTTAGATAGACAGAGTACATGTGTTGGGAAATGCCTCTTGCTTATTGCTGATCATTAAGGATTAACAGCACTGGATATTAAAAGCAACAAGCATTTGGATTGGTAATGTAATTATCTTATACTACTAAGATATAACAAAGATGCAGATTAAACCCCTAAATGAACATTGGTTTATTCACTGTGGTCTGATTTGGGGCTGTTTTCCTTAGGCAGCTGGCTGTCTATGAAAGCATCCGTTTAGTGTGAAAACATTAGCATCATTCAGTGACAGTATATGCTTCTGCCTGCTTCAGCAAAACAACCCCCCTCCCAAAAAACAACAACAAACAAAGAAACAAAAAAAAACAGTTTATGGACGGACCCAGGATAAAGACTTGTGGAATGCCTGGAGTCCATGCCAAGTTTGGTTTCCAAGTACAGAGTTGCCCCTGCTTTTAAAGTTGTTTTGAAACAAGTTAGCCAGTCAGGAACATAGCGCATGGTCTTGCAGAGAATAGGGGATTTCTCATAGCAGCTGAATCATTTGCTTGCGACGGACAAGGTCGTTGCAGAGGCTTGGCGTAAAAGGGCAAACTAAATCCCATTGTGTCACTGCTGGGTTATAATTAAACAAGTTGCCATCATAGACAATCACCTGATTATGGAAAGGAGGATTTGGGGTGCGTGACACTCGAGCATGCCACCCATGTGCAATCGCATACCACATATCGTAGCCACTGTACTGCTTTCCCTTTTGCACTATTTCTTTTCCCTCCCTCTGTTTTCTCATTTCACTGATAGTCAGTTGACACTGCCAGTGACAAAGTCAGCAAGCAATTCAGCCTATTTTAAGTTGGGTTCAGTTATGTGGTAACTCACAGACTGAGAAAGGAAGGCCAGTAATATGCTTAACAGCAGAACTTGAATACTGGACAATTTTGTAGGCTTTGGACTTTTTATATCCTCTTCATTAAGAATCATCATACTTTGTGGATAGCATCTTGTAATTTGTGATTTAATTTAGCTATTTGAATCAACCGGAGATGGAAAGTCTTACAGTACTGTTTCGCTTTCTCTTCGTTGGCTCCATACGAGACAGACAGAGGTGTCTCCTGGAGCAATGCCAAAATCCAGAAAAAGGTAATGTAAATAGAAATGTTTTTTAAATTGTCAAAGAAAAATATATATTTTGTTGCAGTTTTCTCTGGATTGTGGGCTTGGCTGTGCAGTGGTTAGGGTGCTGGGATCATAAACCCCCACCATTTTGAGACCCCTGGGCAAGGTGCCTCTGTCCACACAGCAAAATGAATAGATACCAGTAAAAATACTGGGAAGGTAACCTAGAACTCCTAGTTGCTTTACTCTACAGAAACTGGGATAAGCTCTGGCCTGAGCCACTAGGCTTGGGTGTAAAAAAAGCCCAACGGACTTGACTTGTACCTTTCTTTGGATTTGTGGAATAGAACTTGTGCTTTGTAAAACATCAGCCCTTCTTCACTTAAGGCTGGATTCCACCGGATGCAGTGTGCTGTATTGTGTTCTGTAAAATTTGACATACTGAGATATTGATATATTTGCAAAGAGAATTGAATCTGCTTCAAAATATAGGTATAAACATGATGATTCCAGCATAAAAAATGGACGGAGTTACATCACTTTGTATGTTGCTAATAGGAAATGCAGCATTTAAAAAAATAGCAATTACAGTTACAGTTTCTGAACGTCCACATCTGAAACTCTATAGCAACCATAAACTAAATTAATCTGGCTCTTGACCAATCAGCGTGATTGTAGTAGCGCCTTCGTGGCAACAGATGAGTTCTATTTACACGAGTCCTGTCTGTTTTGGGGCTTCTTATTGGTTTAGCGTTATATGACACGGGGAATCCTTCTGGGATTCTGTAAGTAGGGAGAGTATTCTGGTAGTGAACATGGATAATAAGGAAATACCCTGAGCAACCACAAAAGCTGTTTGAAAACCTGCAAAATAAGTGGTTATTTGTATTGTTTTACAACAACTTGGACATGGAACCCTTTCTTAAACCAGTATTTCAGCATGGATAGATTGTGTTTATGGATATTTGAACTTGGTCATGTTGAAGATTATGCTTTCAATTATATCACATTTCCGTCCAGGTACGCCATTTTCAAATTACTTTGGCTCTTACTCAAAACACTGCCTTGCCACTTATTATGCTGGAGCGGGTCACAGTTAAGCTTGTGGGGCTCCGGAATGGTGTTGCAGCAAGGTGTGCTACTATCAAAGCGTATCAGAGATATTTGCCACGATCCAAGAGTTTGTGAGTGCCATGGCATCTAACTGGCTGAACTGTTAGGGAGGCTTTCTTATCAAAGTGCTTACTATAGCCAGTCATGGACATTATTCATGGAAGAGGGCGGGTTGCTTTCCTAAGCAGTTAGCAGTTTGAAAAATTGTGGTTGGCTGAATGCCGCTGAAGAAGTACGTGCTTGCCCTCACCCTCCCCGGCTGGTGGTGATTGTGTGACAGGGTAATATAATTGACAGGTGGGATACAACTAAATTGTGAAACATTTCTGAAACACGCAACTTCCAAATGCTCTTGGTGTGAAACAGAGCCGCACTGAGGCTGGAACAAAACCACATTGCCGACACGTCACACAACCACGCCTGGTGGAATCCAGAGGCCTTTCTAAATGGATTTTATGTTGCAAACACTTGAAGATTATACAATGATAAGCTCATTAAAACTTAGCCAAGTTGCTTTGCACAGATAATGAGAAAATAATGATGAATTTTCCTTCTAGGACCTTGTCTGGAATGCTTTGAAGCCTTTAGTCCAATTTAATCTGCCCACAGCTCACAAATCCCCTGACTTAAAAACATCAGACAAATTTTAGGTTGGACTTCATTAAAGTGTAACTTTACTCCCAGTTTTGAGCTTCACTCACTGCATCAATTAAAAAAATGCTCAGGGAGGCTGCCCATCTCCTTGGCTTTTTTAGCAACCCTAACATAATTTGACTATTAGTTTGAACCATAGAGACTTGTGTTCCCACAAATATAACAGCAGTAAAGGTGTCCATTCATAAAAAAGTAATAAGTAAACATGAAATACAGTCTCATCTCTTGGAAATAAAATGAAATCAGCCACGTCTTTCTGAAACCGTTTGCTTACTCTTGTTGATATCAGTAAACATTGCCATCTTGAGGTGAGAGTGGAATGTGGGACTATCATTATATCAAAAATGGTGGCTGCCAGCACAGACACGGACAGCACAAGCAGTAAAAAAATTACTGGCAGGATCGTTACTCTAGACACGCGGTCTTGTTACTGTAATTGTAAACAGACATAGAACCATAACAAGATGTGGAACAGGTGGATAAGAGATGCTGAGTTTGTTAGCTGGGGTGGTTTCACTGGGAAACTTTTGTATTCAGCCAAAAGGAAGTAAAAATGAAAGATAAAACACAATGTATTTTACTGGTGAGTGAACACCTTTAAAAAATCACACACTTCTTGTCTATTCTTTGAAAACCGTAAGTTCTCAGTAGTCTGTGTTTAATATGTTTTTGACAAGCTACTTAGGAACTGTCCAAATCTTCGTAAGAGAATTATACATATACTTAGCTCTGACCTGGTATCGCCTGCCAAGCTTTACTTTTCCATGGAGTCTCAAACCACTAGCACATGCAGCCACAGTCACAACACTAAATCTTTCTTGCAGCTGTGAGACACTAAGTTACAGACTAAGGGAGGTGAATTAGAGTTGTACCGCCTTTCTTTGTGCCAACGGCCATTAGAGCAGGGCCGTTTCTTCCCACCCTGCCCATTTTACCTCCTCTTTCGAAGCAAAACTCTACAGTTTCACTAGTCTGGCCATGTTAGCAGATGTGTAGGATGTTTTAGATGTATTCGTAGCATGGGTACTGATGTGGATTTGCACAGTTGGAAGTACGCTCAAGCTGGGATGAGGCTCATCCAGCTGTCAGGTATCGTGACTTCCTGCAGTTCACCTGTATGAGTTTGAGCAATGGTAAAAGGGTATTGCTATGGGAGGGTTTATTGATTAGAACAATGGACATAAGAATGGGTTTGTTAAGAAAATTGCTGCATCCAGTGTTGGAAATTAACAAAAGATTATGTGGCTGTTTACTGTGTAAATTTTTACTTAATTGTTGCCGATATGTCTTGATTGCTTGTCCGATTCTTGGTCTGCAGCCATTTTGGGTCTACTGCTAACCACAATGTGAAAAATAGCTTTAATATAGGATTGTATTTAAGAACAGCATAGACCAGTGTAAAGTGAAGCTACTGTTACCACCCCAGAGTGGTCATTATTTTCCTATATAAGAAAATCCTGAAGATTTTTAATCATCTTGGACAATAGCAAGTGTTTAAACAATTGTTTTATTTCTTACCGTATGTTTTCTTTAATGTTGCATTTGAAGGGACTGACTCTTCCATCTTAAAATCCTATTTGTTGTTTTTGTTTGGAAAGCATACCACAGCTACCTGTTACCCACCAAAATATATTACTCATCTTGCTTGTTTTCCAAACCGCTTAAGCCTATTAGGGCCATGTTGAGGCTAGGGCCGATCTCAGCCAACACTGGATGAAGGCAGGATACACCCTGAACAGCTTGCAGTTAGCCATATATGCACATCTTTGGACTGAGAGGAAACTGGAGTACCTGAAGGAAAGCCGCACAAGCAAAGGAATAACATGCAAACTCTAAACAGAAACGCGCGAGTCCGAAACTCGAACCTAGGACCTTCTTGCTGTGAGGCAGACATGCTAACCCCTATGTCCCTGTGCTGCTCCCAGAATAAAATACGCCTTATCTTTTCTTTCCTCCACAGCAGAATAACCATACAAAAATGGAATGGATCAGATAAGAGAATTTAAAATATAGATACTTTGAATTTTAAAGGCGGTTGGAATGTCTGCCTGGCACACCGAGGTGGATTTTGCATGTTCTTCAGCAGTTTGCATGGGTTTCCTCCGGGTACTCTGGTTTCCTCCTACTGTCAAAAGACATGCATATTAGGCTAATTGGAGGTTTCAAATTGCCCCTGGAGGTGTGAGCGTGAATGGTTGTATGTTAGTGTTGCCCTGCAATGGATTGGCGAGCTGTTTTGGCTGAATCAGCTCAAATGGGCTCCAGCCTCCCCCCAAATCTCGTAGGATATAGCGGTTTAGCAAATGAATGACTCAATGAATAAACTATAGAATGATAACTGTGACATTGTATTCAAAGTACACATGCTGGTGCTGATAAAATGATGACTTGCAAGTGGCGCAAAGGCTTCTGGGAAGGTTGAGCCAGCTCCTTTAGGCAGTGTCTTTAAAACCTGGTCATTAAAAATGAGAACGAGTTGCCACGCTGTGTTTCAACATCCATTGTGTCCCAAGGTGCTGTGAATTGTCTTCAGTGCTCGCAGAACCAATCAGTTTATACCAAATTAATGAATCCCCATTACAAATTTGTAATTATTAATTAATGTCATGTTTTTATAGCCACTTTTCTTGTTGTGAAGCATCCTCAAGACTAGCCAGTAGCTTGTATTACTTTTTCCTATTATGGAATATAAATCAATACATTATGACCAATCAGAATCAAGAATTACGACTGTACAGCGGTATAATGCCATGTTTACATTAACAACATTTCTGCATTTAAAGACAAACTATTAAACTTGTCACTGCATGTTTATGGTTTGGAGCTGCACTGAAATCTGGGCTTGCATGTAGATCCGCCCCTTTCCGTGGAATACCAGAAGAGCCTGTCTGGCTTAGGAAACAGAGGCCATTCGTCACACGGACGGAAACGCAAAATGAAATCACGTTTCGAGGAGGAGGTGGGACGGGGATTTTGCGTCACCCGTGTCATTTCCAAAGGACACAGGAGAGCATAACCTCGTCCTGACCTAACAAACCAAGTTGCCCTCAGAGGTGACACATGGGCCGTATCCCGCCTCTGTAAAACAAGAAGCAATCAAGGCTTGTGAACAAGGTCCATAAAAAAAAAGGCGCTGTGCGAGTGAGGCAGTAACGGTTGCCAGAGAAGAGGCCGGGGAGAGGGGGGGAAATGTAGGCTGGATATGGAGGGATGGGCCCAGGGAGCCGTAACTCATGTGAGGTACAGGGTGCATTCAGAGGCGCTGATGTGTGAGAGAAATGAGTTGGAGTGAGCTCACACACACGAAGAGAATGAAAAAGCCTACCCAGAATGTGTATTTGGGAGAAATTAAAACTTGTTGAGAGCTTATCAGCCTAATTAGCATCATGAGTGTTATATTAACCACACAATTTAACTAAATGTTACGTACGTAGGTACATTTCATTGAAAATGTGTAGCTAACATAATTATAAGCAAACATTTCCTTTTCCTTTTGTATGCTTGTGTTTCATGTGATGTCACGCTGTATAGTCGTCGCCATTTGGAGAATCAGGTTGAAGATTGACTTCACCAAAGTTACTGTTTGTGCTGCACTAAAATTTTTTTTTTTTGTAGAGCTCTGGAGCTCATACTTAGGCAAACATTGTAAAGCCATGAGTCCGACATTGTTGTCACATCAGTGTCCATGTGCCCACACAGGCAACCCATTATATCGTGTGCCTCTGCCACCAGCGCTGAGTGCACTTGCACTTTGAAGCTTATAATCGCATGCATGTTTCTGTAAACATTTTGGGAGCTCTGCTTGTTGGCATTGAGTCAGCAAGGACAGTGGTCCTTTGTCAACCGAGATTGGCTCCAGCCTCCCTGCGACCCTAATAGGGATGAAGTGGCTCAGCAAAGTAGTGAGTGAGAAAGTGAGTTAGATTAGTTGTATTCCAAATAGCATAAAAATTTTGGCAATGAGGGATATTATTAAAAGAATGTTAAATATTGTAACACTCTATTCCTTCTCTCATGTTAACCATTGTAATATTTACATTAACATTTATGGCGTTTGGCAGACTCGACTCGGCTTACACCTATGGTCACGGGCTTTGGGTTGTGACCGAAAGAACAAGATCACGGATATAACCGGTTGAAATGAGTTTCCTTTGCAGGGTGGCAGGGCTCTCCCTTAGAGATAGGGTTACAGGGTCATCTGGGAGAAACTACCTAAGGTGGTACCTAAATATTTACCTGAGGGGGGGTATTGGACAAAGAATACACCATTTAATTTCAGAGATCTGGATTTAATCTGGATTAAATTCTGAATCCAGGAATTCTTTTTAAAGACTTCTTTAATATTGTGAGTTAGGACAGTTTTTGATAGTTTGGTTCATATGGGACATTGTCAGTCTTGGTGGTGGTTTGCACTCTCCCTGCTCTTGTTTAGGATGTTTTGCAGCAGAGTTGTGATATCTTCGCTTTCCTGTGGATTGATGATGTTGCTGTTGATTGCAGATTGGACTTTTTTGGGCTGGTTTTGTTGAATTTGTAGAATATAAACTTGTACATTTCCTGCTTCATACCCTTTAGCAACTAAGACTGACCCACCAAAACTGTCCATGAGATGCTTGCTACCTAATTTCACCCATGTTGGTAGGTGGAGATTAATGTGGACTAGCAGAATGAAATGAGCAATGGGATCAGAGGCCTGGCCAAGGCCTGACCTGCTTATCCAGAGTCCCCGTAGCTGCGAAAGTGGCGCATCGTTACCTCAGAGGCTGCACTATATTTAGACTTGAACCAAAAAAGAAAAAAAAGTGTAAATGGAGCCAAGCAGTGGCCAATACACACACAAGAGGGCCAAAGTTTCCATCTCAGTAAGATTATATTGGGGCCCAAGAGGGAAGAGAGCACAAAGCCAGACACCCACGTTTCCTGATTGTCATGCCAAGCTATACAGAGCTATAGAAAAAGACCTCCCATTGTAACTCAAAACTGCACCACCAGTTCAATTTCAGAAATAACTGACATATTTTGACTGAAGCGGCGATTTTAATGGATGACAGGTTAAAGGATAAATCAGAATACAATGGCGCGTTGATGCCACCAGAGCAGCTCAATTCTGCAAAGCTCACAAACTGTACAAGAGGCAAGAACACCATTGTTCCTAAAGATATGCTCTCAATGGATGTTTTGATGATGATAGTTGAGAGCGCTGTCTAATATGTCACTCCAAGATCCCCCACACTGTTGTTCAACTGGATTGTGACTCTGACAGCTGTAGCCTATGATTTACTTCATTTTTCATCTTCAACAAATCATCGACTGTGCCCTTGAGCACTGTCTTCTGGGGGCGGGGTCATCCTTGAAAACAAATGTCATCATGGGATAGTCAGAAGAACTGCGGTATTCATACTCATTTGCTGAACTGCTTATTCCTACTAGGGTTGCGGGAAGGCTGGATGAAGGCAGGGTACACCCTGAACAGCTTGCCAGACCATTGCAGGGCCAACACATGCACAACCATTTGTATTCACACCTAGGGAGAATTTGAAAAGCCAATTAGCACACGGAGGACATATACACCCCACACAGACTCAAACCTGGGACCTTCCTGCTGTGAGGTGGACATGCTAACCACTACACCACTGTGGCGCCCGTATCCATAGCTACAAATCGCAATTAAAATGTGAAAATGGAATTACATCAGAAAGATGACACAAAGCTCTGCAGATAGTAATACAGTGCTCTCGCTGTTATCTTGTCTGTGTTACGCTAAAAAAACTTTATGCTTAACCCCCCCAAAAAAAAATAAATAAACAGAATTATGAGTGGATTTTTTTGAAGGGGTGAAGTATGAAGTAACACTCCATTCTTTTTTGGAGTTGTTCCGGAACAAATTCTGGATTTTTTTTTAAGGATCATTTAGCATTGTGAGGTTGGATAATCTTTCGGAAGTGTGGTATTACAGCAGGCCCAGCAGAGGGTGCTGTGTATCCCCTCCCCCTTCCCCCAGCCTGGCGGAGGTTTGCACTCTGCGAATGTTTCTAGTTTCTTCTTTAATGATGTTACTTAAGACAAGTTTATGTTTGAGGAAATGATTTTTGAGTTCAAACGTGATTGGTTTTACTATTTGTTAGCAACTTAAAACAAAACTAATGAAGCACTTATCCCGAACCAGGCATGCCACTGCTGATGGACTACATTAAGGAATAAGGGATAAATTGTGATAAAATACTATCAAGTGATCTCATTCACAGTCATGTGTAGTAGGATACCAACATTGACTCATTTTACTTAGGGACCTTTCCTGGCAGTGAGTGTCAGGTCTAGCCTTAAATAGAAAGCAGAAATTTTTTTCTACAATTTAGCCTTTAGCAAGAAAGCAACTCTTTTGAGTGTGTCTGTATAAAATATAAAATTATATATATATAATTTTTTACATTTTTTTTTAGGAAAACCATTTTATTCCACCTGGTAAACAACCAGAGCACACACACACACACACACACACACACACACACACACACAGTTGGGTGTCTCTGCTGTAAACACCAGTCTCGCCTCATTTGCTGAGACGTGCTGAGGGCGAAATGAAGACATTAGCTGAAGACGAACCACTGAGAATGATCTGTAGTTAACTGCGATAGCCTGATTTCGGATGAAGGCTCTTAGGAGCTTGGAACCATGTTACTTACTTACATGGCAGGAATTTTAATCAAAATGATTGAATCAAAAGACTTTTTGTTTAAATTTAGGACAATTAAAAAAAATTTTAACGGCGGAAGCTCTGAGAAGTGAATTTTCTCAATTAAAAATGTACATATTCGAACTAATTTTTAGTCACTTTTACCCACTTCGGTTGCATATATATATATATATATATACACACACACACACAACATATGGCAGTGGTGGCATATTGAATAAGCTCTGGATTGCTGACCCAAAGGTAGTGGGTTCAAGAACTAAGACCTCAATTGTTGAGTCATATTAAGGTGATAAATGTACGTCACTCCGGATGAGATTAAGAGTGTCTGTGAAATGCCATAAATGATGGTATAATAATCAGAATGTCCGCCTGTCTGCCCACCAGTCTCTCTATTTTCACTTCAATCCCAGCCCAGAACTCAGAAACCGTTTCTTCATCAAGCTTGGCAGTTAATTCACACTCAGCAGTGAAGTTGTGACTTTTTGGGATATCTATAATTCATATTTTCTTCAAGTTTCCACGGCAACCAATTCACCATGTAAGAATATGGGTGGGGTTCATTTCCAAGCCAAAACTCGAAAAGCATTTATGGCTTTTGGCAGGCACCATAATCCAGAGTGACTTACATTTATCATTTTCATACAAATGAGCAATTGGGCTACAAAGGCCTTACTGAAAGGCCCAACAGTGGCAGCATGGTGGTGCTGAGACTTGAACCCCTTACCTTTGTAACTGAGCACCACTGGCCACATTTGCACCTTCTTTATTGTCTCCCTAGCAGGTAACGCGTGGGTGGATATAGTTATCAGTATGTCCATCTGTCCGTCTGTCAGTTCGTACACAATTGAATTTGAGTAGAAAACCACCACTGAAATTATCTTGCTGATGGACTAATGATTTGATTTGACAAGAAATTTTGGAATAATTCAGTTCCAGTCTACAAATAGGTTTAATAATCTGGTGTTTTATAACCTGTTAATAGGGAATGCTAGATTATTTTGTCTATATTCTAGATTTTAATTTGCTAAGATGTCTTGTTTGTGAGAGTAATCATTTCAGTTCTGGCCCAGAAACAGTTCACGATTTCTTTAGAAAACCTGGCACTGGTCTTTTGATATTTTGGGATTTTTGGCATTCACGCGAGGAGAATGGGGTGATATATAATCTCTTGATGACTCTTATTAAAAACGTGTCTCCAATTTTCACTTTCTAAGTGCTGTACTTAAATCCCTACCTGCCAATCACTGGATTTTAAAAAATCGCGTGAAAATATCTTGAATAAGGTCCGATTTTTTTTTCTCATTTTTCCAATGATAATAAATTAAGAAAGTAAATAAGAAAATAATTATATGAAATTAGATAATATATATATATATATAAGAAAATAAGAAAGAAATAAGAAAGTAATTCTGCAAATATAAGAATAAATAATTAAAACAATTTTTATATATTTTTACTAAGCACTTTCTTTATATATTTTTTTGTTCTATTCCCAGTACTGGCTGAGATAGGCTCCACCCTTTTTCAACCATAGTAGGACTAAGCAGTATGCCAAATGAGTAAAGGCTGACTCACACATAAGTGATCTTGTCTGAAAGTACAAGCCAATTTCATTTACAAGGAAAATGTAATGAATTTGAACTGGAATTTGTGTATTTTTTCCTAAATAGTCGGTTGAATGACACGTATTCGCGGTCTTGGTGAAAGATTTTGGACCCGCACAAAAATTTGGCGCTAAATTAGAATTAAAAGGTATTATTATTAGATATTCGAAGGTTTTCGAAGAGACTAATTTCGAACATGATGGCGGTATTTTTTGCCGAAACCAACCGAGGACACGTCGCACAATTTCGCGGCAAATCTGTCTGAGTCGTATAGTTTATTAATTCTGTTAGACATTGAAAACTTGAGCTAGTTGTCAAAATTGCTTTTTTCCCCTCTTGCCTTTTAGCCTGTAGCTTTTACGAGCAGAAGGTTTAGGATTTTGTATCTCAGCAGCCGTCCATGAAGAACTCGTTCCACTTGATCCGGTCTTGTCTTAACTGCAGTGACTTGAAAGCTTTTAGTGCAGCGTGAACGTGCGAAGTACCAAAAACAGTTTCCAGACACATTTCTCATTTGTAAAGTGAGCACATCTTTAATGAGCACGGTTTGAACGCCTCACTTAACCGAGTGACCCTTGGAAAATTGAGCCTAGCGTCCTGCTGAGAGTTATCGTTTCATTATTCATGAGCTGCAAACCAAGTGTGAATGATAGTGACCAAATATGTGGGCTTTGTGGAATTGTATCACATCAGGATGGGGAAAAAAATTTATCTTGTTTACTTTGTTTGTAAACGTCAATAAAAATATTGGTGTGTGCGACTTTTTATTTATTTATTTAATTAATTTTTTGGCCAGGCAGTGTATTTGTATGCATTTATTTGGAATACAGGCTTATCTGACAAGTGCCTGAACTTTGGTTTAAAGATCGAATAGCAGGACACTCCTGTGTATTACCGCGCTGATTCTAGCACTGTGCCATGTGACTGAGATATTACAGCCCACACCAATGATTTATGTCTCCCGCGTTCCCTAAGCTATTACATTTCGCTCACTTCAGCCTCATTGTTTATTGCTGTACATTGAAATGAGACATATTACTGCACATTGCTTTGACTTTTATATATTAGGCTTGGTCGGTAACAGCGATTTTTATCATTGTTTACTGGTATTCCCTTAAAATATAGAGCCTTTGGTGTCTTGTTATCTTTCAATAGTGTATGAAAAGGCAAAAAGATGTTGACCCAAACATTCCTGGAAGCCCATCAGTGCCTCAGGAGACCAATTGTGCTTTTAAGAAAGGCAACCAATGGCAGTTTGTATCTGAATTCCTAGCTGCCGTGCATCTCAGCTCTGGTTTGTTTGTGTAAGCATGTCCATCTTCGAGTATGATTAAGCCCCTTGAACTGCTTTGTAATTTTTGTGGGCAAGCACATGCACAAGGACGCCACTTGATCATAGTTGCCTGCATAGTGCTGCACAGAAGCCGCTGATGAGAATATTATTACTCCGGGCTGTAATATGCTAGATGCTTTTAGTCTACAAACATTTGTATTAGGGTGGCACTGTGGTTACCACGTCTGCCTCACAGCAAGAAGGTCAAGGGTTTGAGTCCCAGGCTCGGGCATTTCTGAGTGAAGTTTGTATGTTCTCTCCATGCTTGTATGTGTTTCCTCTGGGTACTCTGGTTTCCTCCTACATCCCAAAGACGTGCACATCAGGTTAATTGGTTGTTCCAAATTGCCCCTAGGTGTAAGTGTGAATGGCAGTGTGTGAGTGTGTGTGTGTGTGTGTGTGTTGGCCCTTTAATGGTCTGGGTACAACGGTTTTAAGCGCTTGATCAAATGAGTGGGAGAGATTTTGAATTTGAAGTGGTGAAACCATTCCCGGGCAGCCTGTTGGCGCAGTGGTTAGCACGTCCGCATCACAGCAAGAAGGCTTCGGGTTCGATTCCCGGGTTTGGGACGTTTCTGTGTGGATGTTGCATGTTCTCCAAGTGCTTGCGTCAGTTCCCTCGGGGTACTCCGGTTTCCTCCCACTGTTCAAAAATATGCACAGTGGGCTGACTGGCGGTTACAAATTTGTCCTAAGTGTGTGTGAGTGTGAATGGTTGTATGCGTGTGTTGGGCCTGCGATGGCCTGGTGAGCTGTCCAGGATGTACCCCGCCCTCGCCCAGGGTCGGCCGAGATGGGTGCCAGCCTCCCCACAACCCTAATTATGATAAGCGGTTCAGAAGGTGAATGAATGGATAAATGAAAAGGAATGAATGAATGAATAAAACCGTTCCTCTTGAGTAGGAGCGAATTATTTGCTGACTTTGTGTTGAAATAACAATTAATGCATTTTTATCTACGTGATTCAAGGTTTTGCAATTATAACAATATAAATAAATTATTGTAATATCGAACTGAGATATTTATAGAATCTTAGAGAATACTATAGGTACTTTAGGAACTTCTGCACGGCACCGAGGTATTATGATAATAGTGTATCTGGTGATCTCAAATTCAAATTCAATTAAATTCAAGTTTATTGTCACATACAAATTACACACAGTACAATATGCAGTGAAATGCTTAGTACGACTGTCCACAATGTAAAGAATAAACTATCAAAGCAGCAAGAACAAAAGAACAATAATTAAAATTTTAGTAGAAAAACTTTACACGGTAAATAACAAAAAAAAAAAATTTAAGGTCATTATTTATTTATTTATTTATTTATTTTACAAAAAAAAATAAACTTAAGAAAAGCTTAAGTAATGGACAATAAGAAAATATATATATATATATATATATATATGTGTGTGTGTGTGTGTGTGTGTGTGTGTGTGTGTGTGTTGGCCCCGCGATGCTTTGCTGAGCAG
>JAOUQZ010000044.1:2383262-2400215 GCA_028564935.1 Neosilurus hyrtlii | reverse complement strand
ATATATATATGTGTGTGTGTGTGTGTGTGTGTGTGTGTGTGTGTGTGTGTGTGTGTGTGTGTATATATATATATAAAATGGAGTGTACAAGGGAATATAATAATATAATGATCTCTGGTGATTTCCATTTCTAGGCATTACAAATAATTATATATAATAACAACAAAACAGTATTCATAAACCATATAATCAAATTACAGAATGTTGTAATCCTTGATGACTGGAATTAAATAGGAGGACTACAAAAACACCTGATTGACGGTCCACTGGTTGCAACAAGTTTTTAAGCTGAGTACATTACAAAAGATCCCAAAGCTCCAATATTCATGCATCCTCTCATTTGAGACTAACCTCTCCGCAGTGACCGATCGTTTCCCCAAAGTCATGTGGCGCAGGGCAGTTAAACGCGGTGACATAATGCTTTATAATGGGCAGTGATGCCTGACTATTGCTGACTCGCTGGCTGAGCTAATGGGATCGATAGCTGCGAGGTTGGAGCTTCATGCACTAAAAAACATGCTGTCCACATCCGGAAACATCAATAATACATGACCCAGAGAGCTTTGCTTTCTTGTGTCTCCATCGTTTCGAATGTCACTTTGCAAAAAAGGCAACATGGACTGTTTTAGGATCTTGATTGGTGGGTAACGATACAAGTTCATGTAGAGTGTGTGTGTGTGTTTGACTTGAGACGTGTCGTACTAAGCTGCATACAAATAGGTGGATAAATCCCTTCCGAATCTTCTTCAGGTACTAATATCATGCCATCTGGTGAGGGGGTGGGCGAACACGTACGTCACCCTCAGTACTCCATGACTGTATTAATATCCTATGAATCAATTCACTTCTGCTATTATAAACTATCTTGTAATGGAGAGCGTATGGAATTGTGTGCTTGTGGCTGTTGCATAGTCCTTCAGAAATGATCATAAATGTGTGTACTGTGTGCTAACGGCGCTTTTCAATCTTTACAGGCTTCAACAGAAATGAGGAGATGAAGGCCATCGAGGTGCTGCCCATTCTGAAAGAGAAAGTGGCATTTCTGTCAGGCGAGTCAGCATGCACCATGCACCACACCTCTAACTAGTGGAATAGCAATGCACTTTGGAATTCCGACAATACCACAGCCATCTGTACCCGAAAGCCAAGGGAGCAAAACTGACAGTGCTGTCTGGGTGGGAGGGATGGCGTAACCTCCCCCGTTCCAATGTCAATCACAGTGATATAAGGCAGCTGTGGGCTTCTGAAATCTTATACATATGGAAGAGGACAGATTTCCTCAGAGTGCAGGTACAAAGTTTGCCTGCACCAAGTTGACTCTCTGGAAGATTGTCAACATTGTAGTTTCAGAAGCTTCTGATTGGCCAATTTTTCTAACTAAAAGCTGTGCCTAAAGCTCCGTGACTGGAATGTCCCAGGTAATGTCACAGCGCCTCTCTGTGGCATCATCACAGTGTGTGTAGGTCATGTGACACACTGGTTGGACATCAGAGAGCCAGCGGGACAGGGAGTCTAGCCTCTGGTATCAGCTCGAAGTGAGACATCCCACAGTTAGGGATAGCTGAAAGCGTACATGTGTAGTTTAACCTGAAATGTTAAACCTAACTCTAGGATAAACAGCAAAGGAAATGGTGAAGGAGATGTAGGCACCATGTACCAAAGAACAACCACCATTAAAATTGTCCTACATGACCAGAACGGCTTTAATTTCAGATGGGGGTTTAACTGTCTGACCAAAATGGTCAGTGCATCACATGGAGGACAAAGGCCAAGGCTTTAAATATAAAGAACACAGTCCCAGCTGGGAATCATGGTGGTGGCAGCATCATGCTGTGGGGTTGTTTTGCTGGTACAAAAGCATCAACCAGGAAGTGAAAATGTAGGCTTTCAGCAGGACAATGTTCTTAGGCATATCTGAAAAACTCTAACCTGAATTAAAATTCTGTTAAAATATTAGGAAAAGGGTGTGGATGGATACCCCATACATTTGATTTAAGCATGAAAAGGCCAAGTTAATCTAAAATTATTAAAAAACAAAAGCTGAATAAAACCCCTTAAAAACCAGAAACCGAACATAAATGCTAAAATAAAACTGCTTATTAGATATTATTATGAAATGGCCCCTTATGGAATTAATGTCAGCACCCTAATTGATGTCAAGCCAGAAATGTATACTAGATTACCTTTCTTCCCACCTCTTTTCAAATGTTACTGCTGACAATTCCATTTGCTTCATGCTCTTCAATGTTCATCATTCTTTCATTTTCTAAGCTGCTTTACGACTATCTCAGCCGACTCTGGGCGAAGACAGGGTACACCCTGTACAGCTCAACAGACCATTGCGGGGCCAACACATGTACAACCATGCACACTTACTCATTCATTCATTCAATCATAACATTAAATGTGTGGAAATGTATAATTGTGAAGTTATAAATAGCTGTCTTTTTTTTTTCTTTAACTCCGACCTCTTTTTTCTTACTTAAGTTTTAGTGATAAGAAAAAAAAATAAATGTAAAAGCACATTCATAGAGACTCCTTCTAAAAATGTGACCTTAACTTCAACATGTCAGTGATTCCACATTTTTATTAACGCGTGTAAGTGAGACAGGGGTCAGCGTGTGATGTGTCACGGTGTTGCTCTGCCCTACAGGAGGTCGGGATAGACGAGGAGGCCCGGTTCTCACTTTCCCAGCCAGGACCAACCATGACAGAATAAGACAGGAAGATCTGCGACGCCTCATCGCCTATCTCGCCGGCATCCCCAGGTTAGGGTTTGCCTCATGTCACTTTCCACTTTGTTTATTGTTGTAGTCTCTTTTATATCACATTTATCCGCTTATTTTACGTGACTCACTCACACAATCATTTGCCGAAACGCTAAATACTATGGTCACAGGGAGACTGGAGTCTATCTCAGCCGACACTGTATGAAGGCAGGGTACACCCTGAAAAGATCGCCGGGCCATCGCAGGGAAACACACACACCATTTACACTTTACAGTGGAACAGACAAATTAGCCTAATGTTCATGTCTTTGGAATTTTGGAGGAAACCAGAGTACCCAGAGGAAACCCATGTAAGCACGGGGAGAACATGTAAACTGCACAGAAATGCCTGAGCCTGGGATTCGAACCCAGGAACTTCTTGCTGTGAAGACCATTTTTCCTTCTCCCTCCCTCCCTCCCCTCCTTCCTCCCTTCTCTACTCCTCCCCACCTGTGCCTTTCCTTTTTCTTTTTCTCTCTCCCTGACTTTTTCCACTCTATTCTTTACTTTTTCTTTTTTTAATCTATATATCTGGCTCTTTTTGTGACTCTCAGTCCCACTTTCTTCTGTCTCTCACTGTCACCCTGTCCATCTCTCTCTCTCTCTCTCTCTCACTCTCTCTCTCCTCCCTCCCTTTGGGTGGTCAGTATGATTCAGTGGAGCACATGTGCTCTGTTCATTTTAATCTCTAGACTCAGTCTGTGTGGAAAGTGCAGCTGTGGATCTGCACTCATTTCCAAGTTTTTCCTCCTCTGCTCTAACAGTGAGTATCAGAGTTTGGTGCTACCCCTGAGCACGCTCTCCCAGATGTTGTTCTCAAAAGTGTCATTTCTCCACAGCGAGGAGGTCAGCAGGCATGGCTTCACCGTCATCGTGGACATGCGAGGCTCCAAATGGGACTCCATCAAGCCCCTGCTGAAGATCCTGCAGGAGTCGTTCCCGTCCTGCATCCACGTCGCGCTCATCATCAAGCCTGACAACTTCTGGCAGAAGCAGAGGACCAACTTCGGCAGCTCGAAGTTCGAGTTTGAGGTAAGGCGTTATAATAATCATGGTGCATCTACACAGAAACACTCTTCATGGAGCCGGAAGTTCTGTGTGTTTTCAAAGTCACGCTTTGTGCCAGTTTGATGTTTAAAACCTCGAATGGTTGGGGGGGGGGAGTAAACACACAGGGATATTAGGTTTCAGGAACATTTTGTGTGCTAATAAAAACTAGAGCTGTTAAAATTAGACCTGACCCATTTTAAATGAAGGGACAAGATAAAATGGTTTCCTGTACAATCAGGTTATGCAACGCAGCACAGAATTCAAACTGTTACTTATGCATTCGTTTTATTATCTCTA
The DNA here is from genome assembly GCA_028564935.1 of Neosilurus hyrtlii. Lineage (NCBI taxonomy): Eukaryota > Metazoa > Chordata > Actinopteri > Siluriformes > Plotosidae > Neosilurus > Neosilurus hyrtlii. The sequence goes on along the minus strand of JAOUQZ010000044.1, from coordinate 2,396,100 downwards.
TAAGATAAAATACATAAATAATACCCCAAAATCTTAATTTGAATAATTTATTAAATCCTCCTGATAGTTTAAACCACGTCATATTAGTAGGTTTATTCGGTAGAAAGTGGGGACTATTCAGTGATATGCAGGTGAATCTTTGTTTTAGTATATACTACACTGAAGCATAAAAAAAGCAAACCAAAAACAAGAATTTTATAGTTTATTTTTTCCAAGAGGGACAGTGGTCATGTGCTCTCTATTACAGTGTCTTCCGATGCGTATTCGACCTTTAAAAACACTCACTTTTTCTCTCACCCATTTACCGAACAGTTTAATCCCACTTGGGCTGCAGGAGGCTGGAGCCTATCTCAGCCGACACTGGGCGAAGGTGGGGTACACCCTGAACAACTCGCCATACCATTGCAGGGCCAACACACACACACACAATCACTGACACTCACATCAAGAGGCAATTTGGGACAGAAAATTAGCTGTGGGACTGTGGGAGGAAACCGGAGTACCTGGAGGAAAACCCGTGCAAACACACGGAGAATAAACAAACTCCATACAGAAACACCATTGCCGAGCCCACAACTATAGCACAGGACCTTTTTTCTGTGGGTCGGACATGCTAACCACTATGTCATCGTGCCGCCACATTGAAAAGCACATAGGCCACATTGCGTTGCTTTCTTCATATTCTTTGGAATAGCATTTTGTAGAAGTTTTTGAATTGAGTGAATGAGAAAAAAAAAAATTTTGAGGTTTTGTTTGCCATTTTGATTCAAGCAGCATCCCAAGTTTGGTGGTGGTTCATTATTATTCATTGAAAATAGTTATTTATTTTCTGATTGGTCGAAAGCCATCAAATAAATCTTTGGAATTTTTCGTTGAGCTGAATTATTGCATCATAAGTTAAACGATTATTGCACAATTGGCACAACATATTAACATGACTGTCTACTTGAAAAATATTTTGAAGGAATTAATAAAGGAATTATATGGTATGGAGAATTATTTGTTCTCACAGGGTGGTATCTGCCGGGATTAAAACAACCCCTGGACTGAATAAATCTCTATATCATACTTTGCCTCATTTAATAATTGCTCATTATCCCAAGATGGCGCACCAATCCGATTGTGCTCTTCCCATGCGGTATATACTAAATTCACTGATACTTTATAAATTACAATAACAAGTAACAAAATGCTATGACTAGCCATGTTATTCAGGGTTAGTGCTACGAGTGCACTTAGAAGTTAAACTTTGTTTTTCCAGCTAACATTTTGTTAGCTACTGTAGAATTAATTAACAGTCATAAATGTGTTTTTTTGTTGGGAATTTAAATAGTTCACATTGATAAATTTACCTTGCTGAACTAATTAAAACGCCGTGGTTTAGTTAATTTGTTGCTTGCTAGCTACAACGTTAATGCTAGCTCAATTTTCAATGTAAGAATCTGCAAGTACGAAATAATTCAAGAAATAAATCTTAATTTATTCAAATGTTTTTCGGCCGAAAAGTAAATAATGGCCCTGAAATAGATAGGTGACCTGATCAGGGTGTAACCCCACCTCTTGTGATTGGGTGTGATTGGGTCCTAGCTAATAATTAAGAAGCGCATTTAAGGAACACGTACTAGGGTTTTGTTTGTTTGTTTGTTTGTTAATTTTGCTTTTCTTTCTTTCTTTTTTCTTTAAAGAAAGATCACCATACAGTGGCGCTTGAAAGTTTGTGATCCCTTAAGAATTTTATGCATTTCTGCATAAATATGACCTAAAACATCATCATGATTTTCACACTAGATCTATAAGTAGGTAAGGAGAACCCATGTAAATACATGAGATAAAAATATTTCACTTGGTAATTTATTTATTGAGGGAAATGCAGAAATGTATAACATTCCTAAGGGCTCACAAACTTTCGACCACCGCTGTATATCTGTTTTGTAGATTTCTATTTTTGAGTAGACTCAAGTGTTTCTACTGCATTTCGAGATACCCATGATACTTTCTAGGCTTTTTTTATGTCCTTTTCAGGCCACGCCTATTTCTTAAGCCAAAGATAAATACTTATAGATAGTATAATTACACTGCACCCTAAATATACATATACTATGCATGTTTTTAAATATTCCATAGTTATTTCAACTGCAAAGGTTCAAACCGCTCCTGTCTGGATGGGCTCGTACAGAGCTGAGAACTGATCCACATGTGTGCACTGTTGTTTCTAACCACATGAAATCTCTGGAATGTTCTAGTAAGGCTTAAGTAAAGCATGGGGTGTAAATGATCTGACAGGGAGCGCTTTTCTGCCGCACACAAGCCTTAATAGGTTTGTTTGTAAAAGCACAAATCCGGTATGACGGAAAACTCCCACTGAGGCGAGGATAACAGGAAAATATGCTAGGATGGGAAGACTGCCATAATATTGTAGATAAAGGATTAGCTCACCTGGAGATATGAGGTTTTAGATCTTCTGTAGTAATGTAAACATGCCATTCTATGGTGATTAAGTTGGCATTTTAATAATATACCCCCCCCCCCCCCCCCCCCCCCCCCCCCCCCCCCCCCCCCCTCCAGTTTAGCATAGGCCACTGGAGGGTTTAATATTTAAGGTTAGTCTAAAGGCAGTGGTTAAGGGTCATGTTACGCTGGCATCAAAGATGTGACGTAATGGTGTTATATTTTCTCTCTGCATGACTATAGACCATAATGGTATCTCTAGAGGGCTTGTCCAAGGCGGTGGACCCATCACAGCTGACGGTTGATCTGGAGGGAAGTCTGGACTACGATCATGAAGAGTGGATTGAGGTGCGTGTGGCCTTTGAGGAGTTTGCGGGGAATGTGGCGCGTGCACTAGCGCATCTCAACGAGCTCCAGGACCTGGTGTCACGCCGCGAGCTCCCTGGTGATCTTGAGGTGGCACGGTGTGCCATGGATGAGCACAGTGCTCTTAAGAAACGTGTGGCCAAAGCTCCAACCGAGGAACTGGAGGCTGAGGGACAGCGGTTGCTGCAGCGTGTGCAGGCTGGGAGCAAGACTGGTGGAGATGTGCAGGGCCTGATGCCCAGGGTCTCAGCTCTGCTGGAGGATCTGCACTCCGCACGCCAGCACCTGCACCAGGCCTGGCACGGCCGAAAGCTCAAACTGGACCAGTGCTTCCAGATGCGGCTCTTTGAGCAGGACGCTGAGAAGGTGTGTAAAGCTTCAGGGAGAAAAAATGAGCTCTGGTTTGAATTGTAAATGGCTTGGATGCTAATATTGCTAGTATTTTTTGGGGGGAGGTGCTATTATCTACCACCTACATCTATGACTAATATCTGCTATCAATGCTATTTCTATTGTGATTGTTCTTGAAAAGTTTATTTCAGGATAAATGGTAGTTGGCTGGTGCTAGTATGATTATTAAACGGATGAATTAGTGCAAGGTTGAAAAGGGTCAACTTCTCCGAGACTCGCCGAAATCACACATTGCACATGCATAGTGCCCCATGAAACACCACCCACCTGAGGTCAGGCCTCCTACCATACATGGTACAGGATTCTGGCATGGCTGCATATAATACTGTTGATTAGTATTGAACATGATGTGTGGTGATACTATTTTTGTGTCACCTCCGTAGCACATATGGGTCACATTGTCTCGTCTCGTCTCTGTCGTCGTCTGGTGTCATCGTCTGCCACCGTCACAGTTTTCTTCTATCCTCTACTCCTTCTAACTTTGATATAACCCACAGATGCGCACCATACATTTAGTCTTTTTTTTTTTTTATTATTATTTTTTCCCCTGGGCAGCACGGTGGCGCCGTGGTTAACACGTCTGCCTCACAGCAAGAAGGCCTGGGCTTGATTCCCTGGCTCGGGACGTTTCTGTGTGGAGTTTGCATGTTCTCCCCGTGTTTGCGTGGGTTTCCTCTGAGTACTCTGGTTTCCACCCACAGTCCAAAAACATACACATTAGGCTGTTCCAAATCACCCCTAGGTGTGAGGGTGAGGGTGGATGGTTACATGTGTGTTAACCGTGCGATGGCTTGGTGAGCTCTCCAGGGTGTACCCCCTCTCACCCAGAGTTGGCTGAGATGGGCGCCAGTCACCCTAATTATGATAAAGTGGCTTAGAAAATGAATGAATGAATGAATTTTTTCCCCTGAAAAATTGCCCTATTCACAACAAGGTAAGGGGTTAAAAAATGTATCTCTGGGCAGCTCGCCAGGCCATCGCAGGGCCTGAATGATACTATATGTATTGAATAGTGAAGAGTTTAGATAGCGGTAGATTGTAATACTAGCAGTATAAAGGTATGTTCTGCCAGTTTAAACAAGAGAGTCAGAAACACTGATACCTTTCCCCCATTTGCTTCTGGTTCTAGCCTGAACGTATTGTCTTATTGCCAGCTTTTTTTTTTCCCTGATTACTGGAATTGTACTTGTTGGTTTATATCAATACCCTATGCTTCAACTTGCCCCTATCATACACCCTCTTCTTCTTTACTGTATTTGTAGATGTTTGACTGGATTGTTCACAACAAAGGTCTTTTCCTGACCAGCTATACTGAGATCGGCGCCAACCACCAGCATGTACTGGAGCTGCAGACCCAGCACAACCACTTCGCTATGAACTGCATGGTAAATCGAGGTTTCTGTCTTTTCATTGCTCACTCTCTCGCTTTCATTTTTTTGGTCCCCAGAGGGAGCTGTCAGTGGCAGCATGGCGGTGCAGTGGTTAGCACTATCCCCTAACAGCAACCAGGTTTCAAATTTGTACCTGCAGGTTGACCCCACCTCTTACCCAGAGTCAGCTGGGATTGGCTCCAGCTTAGCCCTGACTCTCAATTTAATTGTACTGCCCTCCTTCTTGCAGGACACATGATTGGCTGGTGATCACCTTTGAGTGAAAGGAGGGTAAATGTATACCATCCGACCCTCCGATCAAAGCTCCACCAATTAGCTCCCATGGGCGCCAAGCTGCGGATGGCTGCATCAGCCTGGTTTCGAAAGCGCAATCTCCAGGTTGATAGTTAGATACACCTTATTGATGCGCCACTCAGGAGCCAGGAGCCTTCAGTTTTATATTTATATGTGTGTTGATGCCATGAGCTTGTGACTGCTGGCTCTGTAGTTGCTGAGAAGAAAACCTAGTTCCGTTCATCTTTGGGTACATTCCTAGTTTTTTTTTTTGTTTTTGGGTTTTTTTTCAGCTAAGAAAAAATACTAATGTTGTGATACTGTGGGGCTGGCTGAACACGTGTGGAGGATGGAGTTGGCTAATGCGTTGAGGAGAAAAATACTGAGAAAGAAAGCTTTTATATAGACAATTCTGCAGACCAGGATATTTGTGGCCAAGACTTAGTTGCCTCTGCCATGAGGTTTGACTTCCAACAAGACCCTTCCACAAGTGTTTCCACCAATTTTAGACGTTACTCTAACAGCTGAACTGGTGTTATTCTCTACACCATGCTAGCTTGCTATATTCCACCCTTGCAGACTTTTTAGAGGCCAAACAGTTTGTGTAATGATGTAAAAACAAAGAAGAAACTGATTGACAATTCCGTGTCAAATAAAAACTGACATCACCACACTCGACTGATGTGACGAGAGAAAACCACAGCTCATAGCAAAAATGATATTTTTCAAGCATACTATTATTGATGTATAGACTTTATCACGGTCGAATCAGAATGTTATCTCAAGAATCATTTTGCCTTTTTGCCGAAATAGTTTTTAATGCAACCAAGGCTAGGCAAGGACAGTGGATCATTCACGTGCCTAATTTGCCCGTTTGAATTTGTCGTCTCTTGGTCTCTGCTCTTCTTTTGCCCTCTTTCTTTAATAAGCTTTTAGCCTCAGGTGTATTGATTCACAATTCAATAGCCATTTTACGAGAGCACCAGTTCTTATTCCATGGCCCATTGGATGTCTGTTTGTAACCCTTTGGCTGACTGAGCGTCAGGGATTAATGGCACAAGCAAAACGCGCTGAAATGATTCCTGGTGTCTATTGGTTATGCTTTGCAGTCAAATGTACAGCTATGAAAACAACATCTCACTCTGCCTAAGGCTTATTACGGATAGCTGGATCCATATATCATCTCGCATCTAGGCATACGTTGGTAGATTTCTTTGTCAGGTTATTTTCCTTTAAATTGTACCACTGCATATGATTTTTGTATTAAATACTGGGTTAGACACCACCCTGCTTTGTAACACATTTCATTATTTTTTGAGTTACTATATCCTTCATCTCAGTGCACTCCAATCTAACCATTTTTTTTCTCAACAGCAATGCATTTCCATGACATTTCCACGGCCACCCAAGTGTCTCCCAGCATTCTGTGTAAAGTTCAGAGACGATTGTCATAAAAATCCCAGGGGTTCAAGCACCAAAAATCCTATAAAAGGTCCCAGTTTCCTTGATTCTGGTGTTTAAAGCGTCTACAGGGTTTTGTTCATTGCGCTGCTGCCACATGACCGGCTGATTGGATTACTCCATGAAGGAACATGTGTACAGAGAAATACTAAATCTCTGTGGTCCGTCACGCATGGGCCCCTATAAATGCTATTTCTACTCTTCAAAGGGTTCTAGGCATAAAAATATCCGAGCTCTATAAGAATCAATTTGCTTCACTCTCATTGTTGTGTTTGTTTTTCTTTTCATCCCATAAAAGAGACAGCAGGCTATACCCTCCCGTCATGCTTTCTTGCCTTGGCTCTGGCGGTGTAATGTGATCTATGTGGTTTTGCCAGAAAGTTATGCAAGGCCTCCTTCCTTACATTGGACTTCGTCTGAATTTCACTTTAATCTGGAAATGTTAAGCATGTTGGTCTCATAGCATGTCAAACATGATCTGTCAAAGATCTGGACATCTGGGAGACTCTAAACTATCAAACACATCAGTGTTTGAAAGATGTGATGCTTCAATCTGGACATAGTTGTTTATTTCATCGATACAGGGAAATCTTTAAAGGTCTTATCTTAAAATCTTTGACAGAATAATTCCATTAGAGCTTTTTTTTCAGGTCATCTTTGAAATATTGTCCATAGTTATTTAAAAGTATACAACTAAATACAGAACGTTTGTTAAATTATTCCCTACAGTTTATACAGTATATTCTACTGATGAAGTAATATTCAGTATACCCCCAAATTTATTGAAGTTCTAAAAAATGACAAATTTTTATTTCACCCGAACATAAATGATTACTTTTTCATTTAGCCTAGAAGTTCATGATAGTTTAGCTTTGCTAATAGGATACTTTGGCTGTAGGGAGAGCTAAGGTAACTGAAAATGCTAATGTTATGACAATGTAATCGACTATGAAATTATTTCATCATTTCAAAGGATGATTTCACCTTGATTTCAAAGGACATCATCAAACACTAGATAAATGGGGAAATTGGTTAAATCAGCTGGTATTATGATAAGAATAATTATTATTTTTTGAAATTTCTTGAAAGCGTCACATACATTTTTTTTTATCTTTTGATGTACTGACAGCCAAATGTGGTGTTTTTTTTCCAATATTATATTTTTTCACATTATATTTAATGTGCTTTAATTTGCTAAAACGTTTACCATCTAACATTTGATATGTATGTGTTAGTAAATACATTACACCTAGCATTTGTTTACTCCAGTTGGGGTTATGGATATTTGTTTACTAATTGACCGATAAGGGCTAATTATTTACTCATTAGCTTCTGTGTTTATCTAAAAACATTATACAGAAACATATCAAACGTAAAAGACACCACTGTGAAACTTGATGAAATTTGTTAATAATTTTTATTATTTTTGTTTTGATTACACAATGCCACAAGGACCAAGACCAAAGTTGATTTCCAAAGTGGGTATATAGTGGGTTAATTTGAGGACTCGCTAGCAGACTAACATCTCAAGCTAAGTTAAGTACATAAATTACGCAAGCTAGCAATAAAAATTGAACGGTCACCAGATGGACACTGGTCTATTCGGTGTTCCAGCTGTTTATTTATTTTACTTTCAAATGTAGATCTGTGAAAACTGTAGAAAATCAATGCTAAGACTTTAAAGTCAAATCCAAAAGATTTACAGTTAGTAGTTCTAAATAAAGAGAAGTCAGGCAATTCTTTTCATGAGTGGAATTAGCACACATGTCAAAGGGATCGTGTGGTTGTACCATGGCAGCCGGTTTCACCCTGGACCAATCAAAATATCCCACCAGGCACAGATTTCAGCATTCATTTCATTGATTTCCTTAAATGCCCCTAGGCTGGGTAATTACCCCTGTCTGAGGTAACAGTGTGGTAACCAGAGCTCCCACACATGCTACCATTACATGCACATTAGGGATTGTATGATATGAATTATTTAAGATTCTACAAATGTACAGCCCAGTATGACAGTAATGCTACAGTATTTGCTTACACGCCATTCTGCAAGCAAAGAGGACATTCACTGGCATACAATGTGGTGCCTAGATAACTTACATATCAAGGAATGCATACATCAAGGAGGGGTTGTTTTTCAGTAAAATATCTGACAATCTCTGAGAATTCTCATTGAGCAGAATCTCTTTGTAGGAAATACATCTGGTATGAAAATGGCAACTTAAGCCATGTCTCTCACTGTCTGTGGTGAGAGGCAAGTGCCGTTCGAAAAGAGTAGGCCATTGAGTTGCCGTCATCATGTTTCTGCCCTGAGCGCTGGCTAGGGTGCCCCTAGCCCAAAGTCAGCTGAGAGGGGCTTCAGCCTCCCCGCAACCCTAATTAGGATTAAGCGGTCCAGAAAATGAATGAATGAATAATTGGCAACTTAAGTAGTGTTCCCCAAAATGTCAACAAAATTAAATTTAAAGTTGTGCATTAAAGATAAATAAAGAAAAACAAAATAGGTATACAACATTAGGGTATTACTGACTGATTATGACAGCATAGCTAAAAAAAGAGAACCAGAAGAAGGACAGGCAATCATGAGCCATAGCATTATTCAATCCATAGCATGCATGAGTTTTGACCCATCAAAATGGCTTTTCTGATTTTCAGCTGAAGCTGAAATCCGATAAAAAAAAGCATGAAAATGTTCACCTGGCATACAAGCCATGACGGATGGATTTGCTTCCGGAGCAGCTTATTTGTGCTGTACTCTGACTTTATCTCTGACTTGGGAATTCAATTGACATATATAGAATAGCGGATAAGCAGGATGCCACTTTGTGATGTTTTTAAGTAAAAATAAACGGACGGGTCAAACTTTCAACTTGCAATTTTCTTAATGCTGCTTAGTGCATATCAGAGGAAAAAATGGCTAGTGAGTATTTTGTACTTTTGTATAAACTGACAGGTCGTTCTGGTTATTATGTCGAAGCTGCAGTATAATTATGCACGATATTGTCTTCCTATTTGTTAATCAGTTAATAATTTTCTTTCAATTCAGTAATAAAAGTTTTAAGTCAAGTTTACTAATGCTCATATCCAACAATTTCCATGGATAAGTGAGTTGATCAACAGTACATACTGTATTTCTCAGTAAAGTTGTAGACAGTTTATATTATGTGCAATGTACTGTGCAACACAAACAAGAATTGGACCGAATAACAGATATTAACTTCTCTTCATTTATTTATTTTTTAGCAGCAGCTGGCAGGTCTTTTTCTATTCTAGTTCTGTAGTATTAATACATTACAGTTTAAATTCTGACCAAATCTAAAGAGCATGTGCACTGAACTTTCTTATATTTTTAACACCTTTACGTCAACCAGGAAAGTTAACTTTGATGTACTGTACTATAGTTTGTAGAAACTCTGGAAACACATTTAACAGAGGGAGGCAATTTTCATTCTTTCTTTTAATAATAGAATCAGGAGATTAGTAAATGCTCAAAATCCTGATTAAATATTTATCAGCTGCTTTTGACAACAGCCTAAAACTAGAGATGATGGAAGATTCTTAGCTATTTGTAATTACAAGTTACAGGTGATTTTTGGTGGAGGAGGAAAAAAATATTTCTGAAGGGTTCCTTCATTCATTATTTTAGAATAATTTATACTTCTTGGCTCATCAGAACAATTTTGTAATTCCAGGCACCGAAAAAACACAGAGTTTACTTCAAAACTTTAAATTAAATTCACAGGATGATTCACGGCAAGTAAAATGGATTTAGCATTGTTTCGATAAGTGAGCCAGGCAGCGGATTTTCATTTGTCCGTAATTCAGTCGCATGCAAATCAGGGAACTCAGGGCTTGACAGTACAAGATAATTGCAAAAGCATTTTTTAAAGCATTTTAGGGAAAATTTAAATATTGAGAAAGGAATCATATTCAGGCTTATAACGCCCAAAATTGTATTTTACAGGATTAAATTAATTAGCTTAAACAACAGCACTCACAACACTCACAACACATCACAGCCTTCTGGCTCTCCTGCAGTACAACACTCCCCAAAAAATGGTCCGATCTCACAATGTTAACGAATACTTTTAAAATTCCTGGACCCCGAATTTGATCCGGATCGTCTCCAAAATGTAATGGGGTCATCCTATTTCAAAGCCCCACCTCTGGTAGAAATTTAATAAAAATCTGCATATTACTTTTTGCATAATTCTGCTAACAATCAAACAAATGAACAAACTGAAGGTACAGCATGATCTCCCTGGCAGGAGGAATTGATAATGTATTGAAGAGGATACCTTAAACTGACTTGTATTTGGGACATTTTAAGAAAAATGTAGACAGTGATGGTTAGGACATTTTCTAAAGAAAGACAGCTTTTTATGTCTTAGGTTGAAAACAATGACTAAATATAGCCTATGAATTTCATTATTACTGAGCTTTTTGATCTATTTCCATTAACAAGCAGCTATATACAGAAAACAATATTATCTACCAATCTATGTGCATTCAATGTAAGGTCACTGTTTTCAACTTAAGGCATAAAAAGAATTGTTTCTTTAGAAAATGTCCTCACCGGTACTGTGTACATATTTCTGAAAATAGCCCATTTGTACTATATATATTCACCAGTGTCCATTTGATTGTTTGTTTTCTGTCTGTTAGCAGGATTAAATAAAAACTACTGAACTGATTTTCACCAAACTTGGTGGAGGGATAGGGTATGGGCCTAGCACGTACCTGTAACAATTTGAAGCAGATCTGAATCCAGAATCAGGAGTTTATTTAAGGCTTTTGAACCAGTATTTACTGAAGGATTTTGTTGGTTAGCAGGTTTACGCAAAAACCGCTGATCTGATTTTCATCAAACTTGGTGGAGGTGCGGGATATAGGCGTGGAAAGAAGCCATTAAACTTTGAATCAGATTCAGATCATAATCCAGGCCCAGGAATTTATTACAGCTTTTTGTCTGTTAGCAAGATTACACAAAAAGGTCTACATATTTTCATTAAAATTGGTGGAGGGGTAAGGTGAGGGCCGAGAAGAACATTACATTTTGGAGCTGATCACGATCACAAGCCGGATCCAGGACTTTTTAAAGTATTATTCACAAGCATTGTCTCAGTGCTTCTTTCCTTTATTTATCTGTCTATGTGTTTGAATAATAAAATAGATGGAAATGCTTTCTAAAGCTGATTACGCTTTACAAAACACACATTATATAAATTTCAACATTTTTTAATAATAATAAAAAAAAAAGGCTGCTGTCAGAACTATAACAAGTCTGCCTTGCGAGACATCTCACACCAGCTCAAAACAATAATTACTTGCAAAGGATGGGATTAAAATTAATAAGAACATAAAAAGAAATGTAGGCGAGACTTAAGATTGTGTGTGTCTTGTGTTTCTGTGCAGAATGTGTACGTGAACATCAGCCGCATCGTAGCAGTGGGCAAGCGGCTTCTAGAGGGCGGTCACTACGCTGCAGTGCAGATCCAGCAGCTCTCCGCACAGCTTGAGCGAGAGTGGAAGGCCTTCGCTTCTGCGCTGGATGAGAGAAGCGCCATGCTGGAGATGTCCGCCAGCTTCCACCAGAAAGCAGACCAGGTGACACATATATACACGCATTTAAAGCAGGCTTTGGAAAAGCAGGCTTTGGAAGTAATGGATTACACATGACAGTATTTACAGTGCAGTGTTGCTTAATCGGCTGGTATTTATCACAAGTGTAGGTTTATGCGTAAGTCCAACTCGTGCATAAGTGGTGCTGACTGATTATGGCAAGAAGTGATTATGCCGATTAGCCAAAAAACCTCAGTAACCCAGTTTGTACACTTTTAATAATGTAACATTTGCTTTTATGATGTATATTTGTTATGTCTAACATCAGTGCTTATGCATATATTTGTACATTAGACCACATGATATGCGAGTGGATTTTTAATTAGCAAAACAATAATTATTTTACCTATTTTATCTATTGTGCTCTAGTTTAGCCATCAGATCTTGTTTTTACCAATTTAAAATCTTATTTTGGGGGTTAACAGAAAGACATTTGCCAGAAGGAGCTTTTGGCACATGGCAGACGAAATATATTTTAATGTTACTTGTCTTTATTTGTATATTTGTTATAGAAGCAATCCAAAAGTAATGAAAAGTAATCAAGTTACATCATTTTTTTATTGTGGTACTTGGATTACATTACTGATTGCCCTTTTTAACAAATAATTAGTAGGTGGACTGGATTGCTCTTTTTTAAGCAATCCTAATAAACCCTTATTGATAACTGTCAGGAGTTTTTACATTTTACATTGGACTTACAAGAACCGGATCCGCCAGAACCAGACTTAGTTTGTAAAAAACTTTTGAGTAGTAAAGATTCAGAGTTCACATGATATATGGTATATTTACTATTATTATTATTATTATTATTATTATTATTATTATTGTTGTTATTATTATTATTATTATTATTATTATTATTATTA
>JAOUQZ010000044.1:2372902-2383162 GCA_028564935.1 Neosilurus hyrtlii | reverse complement strand
GAAGGTTGAAAACAAGCCGTGCAGCTGCGTTCTGGATCAGTTGCAGAGGTCGAATTGCGCTCAAAGGTAGACCTGCCTAAGTCTTGAGATGACAAGGGACTGAACAAGTATCTGATTATATAATTTCTCTTAGTCAGATTAAAATTTTTACTGTTACCAGAACGGTATTTTTACCATACAAAATTCTGAAGCGTCCTGAAGCTACCTATAGTTACATTTCCACTAGTCATAATCTGTTGACTAACACTGAATTTTCTCATATCCACAAATTTCTACTAGTAAATTAATGTAATTGCAGATTGATTCACTTTCCGCATGGTTTAATCCTACAAGGGTTGCAGGGAGGCTGGAGTTTATTTCAGCCATCTTTGGGTGAAGGCGGTCAATTGTACGGCAGCACACACAACCATGCACATTCACATCTAGTGGCAATTTGGAACAGCCATTTAGCCTAATGTGCATGCCTAATTTCCAAACAAATCTTCACATCGAGATGAAACAGGCTGAAATGAACCACAAATGAGAAAACAAATATTTGTTGGAAGTTCGTTGCTTATTTATTAAACAGCTAAAAAGAAACATACAAAATATCCCAGAACATGTTAAGGCTTAAACGTATAATTGGTTTAATTGCATTACTTTATTTCTTAATGATGGGCCATAAACTGTCATATAGAATATATAGAATATATATATATAGAATATATAGTCATATAGAATATATAGAAATGATGAGGTGTGCACACTTTTGCACTTAACTGCAAGATGATGATGATGATAATAATAATAATAATAATCATAATAATAATACAAACTGCTTATTAGGTATATATTTAGGTAAAAATAGTTTTATAAGAGTAGGATTGTTTCAGTCCTATGGGTATGTTCGAGATAGGGCTCCAGATAGAGAGGAGGAAAGAGAGAAAGCGAGCAACGCTACCACGTCTCCTCTTTTATCATACTCCTTCAATAAAAATTGCTTGTTGTCAGGACTTTAACTAGGTTGATGTGCCCTTTGTTCTTCTGCTACGCATTAAAAAAGGAAGAAAAAATGGGCTTTAACATATTAGATGGATGTCAGCTGGATGGAAGGAGGAATCTTTGGTTTTTGTCATACCAAAGAACTGTTTTTTGGCCCAAAGTTGTAGCCATCTCCTTTTTTGTTGCTTGAAAAATGAGTGGCAGAGTGATATTTTTATTATTATTATTATTATTATTATTATTATTGTTATTGTTGTTGTTGTCATTGTTGTTATTATTTATTTATTTTCTTGCCCATTTATTTATTTATTTACTTGTTTGTTTGTTTGTTTGTTTTAAATGGATAATGGGGTCTTTTTTCATCTCGTCCATGCTAGTATCTGAGTAACGTAGAGTCATGGTGTAAGGCATGTGGTGAGGGTGACCTCCCCTCGGAGCTACAGGACCTGGAAGATATCATTCACCACCACCAAGGACTCTACGAACACATCACAGCTGCTTACTCAGAGGTACTAATTGTCTTAGCTTCTTCTTTTTTTTAATATACTGTGAATATACTGCATATAATTTATTTCATGGTGTGCTGGATCAAGACTCTGCCATAGCAGCAATACATCTTTTAGTTCATTTTGGTTTTGTTGCAGAGATGGTGTATTATGAAACGAGTGATTAAAAAAATGACCCTAATATTGCTTTTGTAATATTGCCATAAATATTTTGATAAATATTATAGTGTAAACTATGCATCTGTAGGTCAGACGTGTAGTAGGCATTAATATCTGTTTACACATTTCAAAAGACATGTATGGATCTTATTGAAAAGTGTACAACAAACAAGAAAATATCTATGGTGATGCATGGTGGTGGCTGCATCATGCTGTGGGGATGTAGAGTTTCTCTTTAGCAGCGACTGGTTGTTTATTTTTTCCATTCCGCATCCTGTGTTTTCTGTGGCAATGTGTGGGATGCAAGCCCTCTGCATTTGTTGTCCTACTCTTTGGACAAACATCCATTCACACTCACATTCACATCTGTGGAAGGAAACTGGATTACCCAAAGGAGACCCATACCAGCAGAGGGAGCACAGAAATTCCGTTGACGAGTGCACATCATGTCCTCAGAACCTTCTTGCTGTGGAGCGGACGTGCTAACCGCTACACCGCCGTACCGCCCTAGCAGGGACTGGACTCAAGTCAGAACAGAAGGATGCTGTGGAATAGAAATTCACTTGCAATTTGATTGATATGGATTTTTTTTTTGAGGCAAAACTGAAATAAAAATTTTGAAATTAAGATGTGTAAATGCTTTATTTTGAATAAAGTACAAAGGCACCAGACTGGTGCATTTCACACTGAATCACACTGAACCCTTCTTCTGCAGGTGAGTCAGGATGGGAAAGCCCTCTTGGACAAACTCCAGCGCCCCTTGACTCAAGGCAGCGCTGATTCGTTAACAGCATCGGTCAATTACTCCAAGGCAGTAAACCACGTCCTGGACATCATCCACGAGGTGCTGCACCACCAGCGGCAGCTGGAGAACATCTGGCAGCACCGCAAACTCCGCCTGCACCAACGCCTTCAGTTGTGCGTCTTCCAACAAGACGTCCAACAGGTACGTCATCATCCAGGCACCTTTTCACTGTTTCACTCGGGACTACGTTTAAATTAATTTGACTTAAATTAAAAGAGGTCAGATGGAATGGGTATATTGTTTTGTGATTCTAATAGGAATCTGCCTGGATATTGGATTTGGGGATTTGGGAATTCACTCTTTGGTAGAAAACAAGTGTTGTTGGCTAGAATATTTTATAACACACATCATTTGAGCAAGAAGTGAGTTAGGTGCAAACATTATGCTGTGTTTGCTGGGGTAATACAGTACTATTAGGTTTGGGACACAGCCTAAATATGTAATGGCATTTATTGTGTCCATGAGCTACTGAGGACTTAAAAAAAACTTAATTTGTTGAACTGCTTACTAAGATTGTGAGGAGACAGAAGCCTATTACAGCCAGCATTAGGTGAAGGCGGGATACACCTTGAACAGCCTGTCAGTCAATCACAGGGTCACAGACACCCTTTCACATACCTAGAGGCAATTTGAAACAGCCAATTAGCCTAGTTTGCATGTACGTTGGACGGTGGCAGGGTTAGGGTTAGGGTTAGGGCTAGGGGTACCTGGAGGAAACCCACACAAGCACGGGGAGAACATGCAAACTTCACACAGAAACACCTGAGCTCAAACCCAGGACCTTCTTGCTGTGAGGCGGGCGTGTTAACCACTCTGCCACCCTGTCGCCAGGATACAATATTTTTCTTTACATATTTATAGAACTTCTTTTTCTTGGGTTATAAATTCTAAATTTTAGATGCCACACATTCATGTCACAATGCCCCAGGAGGCTCTTGACTGTATTTTTTTACTTATCTAGCAAGAGCAGACTCTTTGTGCTCCAGCCTGAGCTTAATAATGAGACTGCATGAACGGGATTCGGGGCAAATCATCAAAGCAGCTCATGAGAAGCTTCCTGCATGAAAAAAACAAGTTCTCCTTTCCCCCTAGGTTGACGTAATGATATCTACTGGAATTTCTCTCATTCCTTCACTCCTTCTGTTCCACCCAAACCTTCCCTATATGTTTCCTCCTTAAAGGTTACCATGGTAACTTCATTCAGCAGGCTCATTACATTCAGGATATGCCCCATAAAATAATGCGGGTGAAGGGGTCCCCTATGCAACACATCTGTACAGCAAATGGTCTGCTTCTCTTCTTTCATATGAATACGCCATGCATTCACACATGCACACACGTACACACACACGGAAACGTTCAGAACGCTCTACGAGGCAGATTAAAGGTGCTATAATGAGTGGAGTGCTGGGACTAGATTTACAATAGGCTAAACAGCGCCCTCTTGAGACCTTGGGAAGAACAATTCAGGAAACACTGAGCGATGAAAGCAGGTCGTAAACTTGAAAAGGTGTAGCGTTAATGATGTGTCTTTAAAGACCGCCACTTGTGAGGGTATTGCACTGATTACATGCTTATAAGGGTTGTTGAGGGACACAAGACCTGTTCAAGCAGATTGTCTGACACTTCAGTTGACGTTACGGTTAATGCTCAGCGTTATTAACGTACACTGAGGGGCATTCAGTGGTAAGAGCTACGCCACATCATGGCAGGCTGCATCACATGGCTCTATGAATGTCCTTTAACAGCGCACACCATTGTCGTCTTTGCTAACAAACAGTAAAAGTATAAAGAATCTCTTAGTGCTGTTTGGTGGTAAAATGGGTTCCTGGTTAAATATAGCACACTGAGCTTTTATACGATACGATACTTAAAGTCTGTAAATTGAACGTTTTCTGATAGCAAATCTAACTCCTCAGAACTGGACAAACGGTGGCTCCGCTGCTCCACTCTTTTGCTTTCGGAAGTGGCTTATTTTGCTCACAAGAGCCCCCTTGTGGCTCCTCTTCTTCTTCTTCTTTATCTCCCACTGCTTTCATCAGGTGCTGGACTGGATCGAGAATCATGGCGAGGCGTTCCTCAGCAAGCACACGGGTGTGGGGAAGTCCCTGCACCGAGCACGGGCCCTGCAGAAACGGCATGAAGATTTTGAAGAGGTGGCACAGGTGAGGAGAACCATGGAGGAACCACGGAGGAATTATGATTACCAAACATCATGATTCAGACAGGAGGTTATAGATTTTCTGTAAATCTATAATAACTATAATTATTGTTTTGCCTTAATTCAAATGTGGGCGGAGCTACATGTAATTCTAATTGGTCAAACACATTCTTCTCAGAGGTGCTACCCAAGTGCGCACTGAGCTACTGAATAGATGACATGTTCCCTTAGTGGGTAGAGGCGCTGCACGATGTGATAAAGTGGAGTGATTGTTAAAATCTGTTGTTTTTGGCTGCACTGCTTTTCCACTGTGTTCACACCTTTGCTGGAACATCACAGTGTTTGAGATGTAGCCATGGAAACGCATACTTCCTTCTCTTTACTGAATTTTGAAGTTTCTGCACAGTTTATGTAGGCGAATGGAAATTAATTATCGGCTCCCCGGAGTTCATTCATTCACTCATTCAAGCCACTTAATCCTAATTATGGTTGCAGGGAGGCTCGTGCCCATCGCAGCCAACTTTGGGCCAGGGCGGGGTACACCCTGAACATCTTGCCAGTCCATCGCAGGGTCAACACACACACACACACAAAACCATTCACACTCACTCTCACAGATAGGGGCAATTTAAAACATCCAGTTTTCCTAATGTGCATGTCTTTGGCCTGTGGGAGGACCACACAACGTATTTTACTTATTTTGATTTGTACTGTACTTAGTAACTTTCACCAATGATGGATGTAGGGACAGCGATGTCAAAGCCAAAGTCAGTAAGTACCATATCAACAAGGGAGGCACGGTGGTGCAGTGGTTAGAACGTCTGCCTCACAGCAAGAAGGTCCTGGTTTCCGATTCCCGGGCTCGGGTGTTTCTGTGAGGAGTTTGCATGTTCTCCCCATGCTTGCATGGGTTTCCTCTGGATATTCTGGTTTTCACCCACAGTCCAAAAACATGCACAGTAGGCTAATTGGCGGTTCCAAATCGCCCCTAGGTGTGAGTGTGAATAGTGTGTTGGCTCTTCGATGGCCTGGCGAGCTGTTCAGGGTGTACTCCACCCTCGCCCAGAGTCGGCTGAGATAGACCGCAACCCTAATTAGGATTAAGCGGCTTAGAAAATGAATGAATGGACGAATGATTCAACTTTCACTTACTATGAGTGTTTTGTAAAAGTTCAGAGGCTGACCATGAGGCAATGGTTGAATTTGACCAAACAGGGTTTAGTTTTCAACATGGTCTCCGCTGTGGACTACAAAATCGTGATTTTTTACCATAACAGACCTGCGGGCTACAGCGGCATGATGCAACAAATCACATTTACACACGCATATTATTAATCAGCTAATCTGACTAAAATCCCTAATATTAACCAGAACAGCAGGGTACAGCCTGATATATCAATAGTGCCAGCTAACAACAGATAACTAACCTGCCATCTTACAGTTACAGACAGTCCAACGTAATCGATGAAACAAGAACCGGTGAGGTGACTACAACAAAGAGGAAAGATCTTGGGAATTAGTGGACGTCTCACTAAGAGCTTTGTTGTCTTTTTGTTCATATATATATATATATATATATATAGATAACTTGAGTCTGTTTGGATCTCTTTCAGAACACGTACACTAACGCGGATAAGCTTCTCGAGGCAGCCGAACAGCTAGCCCAGACCGGTGAGTGTGACCCCGAAGAGATCTACCAGGCCGCCCACCAGTTACAGGACCGGATCCAGGACTTTGTGAGGCGTGTGGAGCAGAGAAAAGTCCTCCTAGACATGTCCGTGGCCTTCCATACTCATGGCAAAGAGGTATGTTTGTGTGAGCAAGATGCTCTCAAACTGGGGCTCTGAAGCCACAAACCAATCTTTTAATTTTGTTTTCTAGCAAGAAGATTCTCGCTGAAGGTTCTGTGGGCAGAAACAACTTTTGAATTTAAATTATTTGCAATATTTTGGTGGAAATATATTAATTTGTAGTCATGGGCTAATAATAAGTTGGTTTACTGTACTATTAGGTCGCAGAGGTTGGAGCCTATCTTAACCGTCACTGGGTAAAGGTGGGGTACACCCTGAACATCTCGCCAGGCCATCACAGGGCAACTCACACACAACCACTCACCCTAAGGGTCAATTTGGAACAACCAATTAGCCAAATATGCAAGTCTTTGGTCCGTGGGAGGAAACCAGCATACACGGAGGAAACCTACGCAAGCACGGGGAGAACATGCAAACTCCACACAGACACGCCCAGGCCCTGGGAATCGGACCCAGGACCTTCTTGCTGTGAGCCGGACGTTCTAACCACTTCACCACCCCAAAATAAAATGTGTCCACTTTAATTGTTATTATGTGATGAATGTAACTGGAATAGTGTACATAATAAACCTAGTGGTGTGGTAACCTGTAAAATAGACTACCTCTTATTTCATATCACTGAGACGTGGTAGCCACACCACAGAACAGTAACCATGGTATCACTGGGTAACAATTAATTAAAGGGGTCCTTCATTCAACGGTTCGAAAACGCCGTTCAGCACCTTGGACGTAGGACACCATTAGTCCTCATCACTGCTATTTTTCTAAGTCTGCATCTTTCACTGTCTCAACCAGGGAATTACTGTAGAATGCATGCACTTCCTTACTTGCACTGATTTCAGCAAGTAAAGATGCAACAGCAATCTTTTTTGTCCCAGATGTATATATGGTGTTTCGGGTAAAGTTGCTTATGGCGCTTCTCGCATTTTGGAATGAAACTGCATCATGCGGCGTGCAAATTAATGGAGAATATCGTGTTGTGGTGAAAACTGAATATGGTGTGTGCTAGATATCTTGATTACTGACATTTTGGTGATAGGAATTATAAGACTAGCTATATAGCCCCACATGAGCACCAACCTTCAGCCACCTTCGGACGCAGGTCTGTCCATTTTGCAGCATCACTCCCCCGACCTTAAGCTGTGATGGATCACGGGGCTTAGTTGCATACACCTTGCTTCTGATATAGCCCCACAGAAAAGTGTGATGGCAAGTCTAGCACGTAAAACTGCAGCGACTCCTTTGTTGATATTTAAA
Source organism: Neosilurus hyrtlii (assembly GCA_028564935.1). Taxonomy (NCBI): domain Eukaryota; kingdom Metazoa; phylum Chordata; class Actinopteri; order Siluriformes; family Plotosidae; genus Neosilurus; species Neosilurus hyrtlii. Next base: position 2,375,482 of record JAOUQZ010000044.1, on the reverse strand, counting down.
TATGTTGAAATACGTATATGTGAATATGTTTAATATGAAGCCAGATGTGTGACAACTGGACATAGTTATAGATATAATTTGTTGCCCAATGTTATAAAATCTACTACTACTACTGCGAAGGCTAGTATTACTACCATTTCTACTGTTGATAATAATAAAATAATTAGTAATATTCCAGTACACCATTTCTGGAGTAACTAGCACCATTTGCTAAGCTAATATTTCGCATCTTCATTCAGAGCCTGCAGTCCATTGGAGTCTGTTGGCGTGTTGATAGACACTGGACTCTTGCCCTTGTTTGTGTTTATAGTCGGCATGCATTAGCAAAGATAATTGTGTATCATAAGTGATGCCATGGTAAATAGCATAAAATAACACTTATCTTAATGTGCCCATATGGCATGAGGTTAGCCATCTGCTATCTGCAGGGTAGAGGCTAGCGCCGGCACCCAGTTCATGTGTGACTGTGGGATGGACATTCTGAGAGCAAGTGAGATACCAAAAAAAAAAAAAAAGGAAAAATTGCCAGACTTGCTGTGACTTGAGCTCCACTTTCTTTGGCGTGCCAGTACAGGCAGATGGCATCACCACCAGGAAAGCTGAGTTTCCCTCCCGCCTCTTCTACCTCGTCTGCATTTTATCTATTTGTCCTTTTATCCATTTTATATCTTTGGAGTCCATCTGGCCTCTTGTACAGCTGCTGGGAAACGTCTCTTCTTCAACAATGCTTTCCATCACACACCGGTCCAACACCTATCACTTATCACCTTACAGTTATAAGGCAGACCAGATATTACTCGATCAGTCAGACTTGAGATTTGATGTTAGTCATCGCTCTGTCCTTGTCTCGCAAATCAGACCTCTACTTTTTTTTGAGAGTCTGGAATGTGTTTACAGTAAAGAGAGCAGATAACCATCTACTTTCTCAGTAATTTGATTAACATTGATTAACACACGGCTAACCTCAGACCTTTTCGTGTATTTCCTGATTATCGCTTATGCACCGCAAACTATTCCAAGGTCCCTCATGTAGGATTATGGGGATCTAGAAGCGAGCTGTACGTTGTATAGTATATAATAGAATATTTTCACTCCCTTACTCATTTGCTGAAACCACTTAATCCTGTTAAAGTCACAGCGAGGCTGGAGTCTATCTCAGCCAACACTTGCCAGTCCTCAGCAGGGCCAGCACACACACAACCATTCACACACCTAGGGGCAGTTTGGAACAGCCAAATTGTCTCTGGGCTGTGGGAGGAAGTTCGTATCAATACATAGTTTTCACGTAGGTCACAACCGGCACAGATAAATGACTGGCATGTGTTTTGTTTGTTTATTCCAGCTGTGGACGTGGTTGGAGGAGCTCCAGAAGGAACTGCTGGATGATGTGTATGCCGAGTCGGTGGAGGCTGTCCAGGATCTAATCAAGCGCTTTGGGCAGCAGCAGCAAACCACACTTCAATTTACAGTCAATGTCATCAAAGAGGGCGAGGAGCTCATCCAGCAGCTCAGGTGGGGAAGTTTGGAAGCAGAAACCCAGAGTCATTGGATAAAGATATATGGTTATACCATATATAAGTTGAATTCTCAAATCTGATTGGTTGGTTAATGTCCTTCAACAGCAGCCATGAGAATGCCATTTTTTCCCCCTACAGAGACTCTGCCATCTCCAGTAATAAAACACCGCACAACAGCTCAATGGCACACATTGAAAATGTGCTGCAGCAGCTGGATGAGGCTCAGGCTCGCATGGAGGAGCTATTTCAGGAGAGGAAGATCAAACTGGAGCTCTTCCTCCAGCTGCGTATCTTCGAAAGGGACGCTATTGATGTGAGTTTATTTGACTTACCACTAGAGAGAGTCATATAAGTGCATTTGTTTTTTGTTTTTTTTTTGAGAACTACAGTACGTTCTCCCAAGTAAACAAATGGAATACCAACAGGAAGTAAACAAATGTTAAATCTAATTACTGTTTGAGAGGAAGCAGTTGGTATTGAAACTGATAAGATTTGTTTGGGGCAAACACTCAAATTTAACTCAAATATAACTCTAATGTAGCCTAAATTTAACATAAATATAACTCAAATATAACTCAAATATAACTCAAATCTGGCTCAAATTTAACTCAAATATAACTCAAATGTATTTCAAATATAACTCAAATGTAGCTCAAATTTAACTCAAATCTATCAGCTCATAAAGTAGCACTTGATTTATTAATTTTCAGAACTGTTAAATCTGTTGAGGGTTACGGGGGAGGATGGAGCCTATCTCAGCCAACTCTCAGTGAAGACGGGGTACATCCCCAGCAGCCGTGGCCTAATGGTTAGAGAAGCAGCTTTGGCACCAAAAGGTTGCTGGTTCGATTCCCGAACCAGCAGGAAAAATGTGTGGTGGTTGGGGAGTGAGCAGCACCTTCCCTTCCTTCACCTTCATGGCTGAAGTGCCATTGAGCAAGGCACCGAACCCCCAAGTGCTCTCCGGGCACCTCCGATGTGTGTAGCAGCCCATTGCTCCGAGTGTGTGTGTGTGTGTGTGTGTGTGTGTGTGTGTGTGTGTGTGTGTGTGTGTGTGTGTGTG
>JAOUQZ010000044.1:2333124-2345923 GCA_028564935.1 Neosilurus hyrtlii | reverse complement strand
TATAGATAGACTGACTTGACAGCTAGATAGACAGTGACTGAGAGATAGACGGATTACTGTAGATAGATAGATAGATATTTAGATAGATAGATAAATAGATAACTTTGTAGATAGATAGACTGATGTATTGATGAATATGTAGACAGAAAGATGAGCAGATTAACGTATGGATTACAAAGAAGACAGATAGCATGCTGGAGAGAGACAGACAGAGAAACGGACAGACTCAGGAGAACAGATCGATGTTTTTAACATGCATGTTTGTCCTTTGCTCTTCGCACCAATCACAGAGAAGCAGAGGAGCTCGACAGTCAGGGAGATGTGAGCAGTCAGCCGGACACGATCTCCATCGCATCCCGCACCTCCCAGAACACCCTGGATAGTGACAAGGTGAGTGTGAAGACAAACACCTGGCCAAAATGAAACACGATGATGTGGCTGTCATGGATTTATTGTCACGGGGGGGGTGTAAATGAAATCACCTCTCTTAGAAAAAAGAATGTGAAAGGAGATGTGAAAGCGTACACAAACCATGTGTAGACATACATTGGGGATACTTTTCTGATCTGTACGTTGCCATGGATATCTGTCTATAATGTGCCTATAACCGAACAAGCTGCAGTCAGCTAGTGCGCTAAGCACCTGGAGACAGAGTTGCTAGCGTTGCTGGAGTTTCTCCTCACAGCACAGACGTTCTTCCACCCACTCTCTGGCTCAGCTCGCCTCTCCCACAGACTTGTTTTTGTCACCCGATCGCCATCGCAAGCCGTACACACACACACAGTCAGTCTCCTGTGTGCACAAACTTAATTAAAGGCAACCATAGACACACACATTGATAAATGTGTGCTGGGAAGATTAATGGGTTACTGCATACCTAATGCACACACGTCTATACAGTGATATGGAAAAAAATAAGTACATCACTGGAATTGGTAATTATTTTTGGATACATTTGATCAAACAAACGTTTCACCGTCTTTAATAAAGTGCCTACCAATGAAGAAAGGAAACTTGAGCTAAACTACAAATGGAACAAACGCTTTTTTTTTGTCATTTATGGCAGTAATAACTAAATTCTGGCTTTTCTTCTGGCTTGCCATCAATCCACCCCAAAAGCTCTTCAACCTTCAACCACATTCTTTCTGATGTCCTTCCATTTTCCATGTGGCAGACATGGCTCCTCATTTACTGAGGCCCCGTCACATATTAATTATTTGCAGAACTTATGCCGACCTATGACAGATTTCTACAAAACGCCGGCACACGCTGATCTATCGATGTTATTCCAGCTGTGAACATATACATGACTTAACCAGAACCTATTCAAAACTTATATCGAACTTATCTCCAACATATGTAGACGTATCTGACGTTTTGCAGATGACCACAGAACTTTTACTGAACGTTTTTCTAACTTACAGCTAGCATGTTATGGGCGTATTGGCAGCGTTTAGGGGATTGGTATATAAAATGGGGTTCAAACGAGGAACTGGTCAGTACTCCATGGGGAGCAGATGTACATGTCATCCGAGAGATGGAGGATCCGGCTGTCCTCCATCATCATGACCTCATCGGCTTCTTCGGCATGACGGTGATGTTGATACTGACTTGAATCAGTGAGTGGCAGCCTTTTATAGGCTACGTCACGTGATCGATCGTCTGGGATACACTGCTGCATAAGTTAGACTATTGTTGGTCATATGTTGTGAATGCTGCCAACATGCTAGCCATTCGTGGATATAATATATACGCAGGTTCAAAGTACTTATGAGTAACTTACAAATAATGTGTGTGAACAAAAGCATAACTTTCCTTCAGCTTATGGTAACTAACCTACAACTTATGGCTAGCGTATGCGGAACGTATGAGCCATACACTAGCATTCTCGATGACCTCGCTGTACTTATACCAGCGTGCTGTTAACTTACGCAAAACTTACCCATAACTTATTCAACATATGCCAGCATATTCACCAAATGTGACTGTGGCTAAACAACTCTTCTGTCCTGAGCACATTATTCTAAAAGTCCTGATCTTTGATCTTGTTTTCCTCGCACGCCTCTCATGCCAGTCAACTTTGTGACTGTAGATGTCACGTGTGCGCTTTCACAGCGACAGTTGTGAAACAATAGTTGCCTGCAGATCCTGCAACGAAATTTGTGGATTCTTGGAGATTCGTTGTACTTCAAATAGTCTGCTCTTGGGTGAACCTGCTGAGGAACCAGTCCTGGACAAATGCACAGTTTTCTCAAGCGTGAAAATAATTTCCCTACATTGGAATGATTCATTTAAATATATCCTTTTAGATATATTTAAATCCCTGTTTATATGCACGCACACTCTGTCCCCTGAAGGCTTTAGATCTCGGCATGATGGAAAAAAAAAACACTTCAGCAGCAGGAGAACACGAGACCATAGATGTCAGGTTTAAATAAGATAGGTTCCACCTGCAAGAGCTGCTAATTAATGGCACTTAATCTGGAACAGCTGATTCTAATGTTAAGGGCTTGGAGGTAGGGAACAAGTAAGGATGTACTTTCTTTCCATCTATCCATCCAGCCATCCATTATCTCTATCTCTTCTCCATAAAGGGTCATGAAGGAAGCAAGATATCTCCGTTATCTGTAGGCACTGTATCAAAGAGGGTGCAGTATTCATGTTCTTATTATTTTCATACGACAATATATGTACAGGGGGCTGCATGGTGATGTAGTGTTTAGCACGTCAGCCTCACAGCTAAAAGGTCCTGGGTTCAATTCCCAGGCTTGGCAAGGGCGTCCCTGTGTGAGGTTTGCATGCTGTCCCGGTTTTGTCCCACAGTCCAAACACATTAGGCTAATTGGCTGTCCCAACTTGACCTTGTTTGTAAGTGTGAATGTGCATGTGAATGGTTGTATGTTGTTTCCTTGAGATGGTCTGGTGGGCTGTTCTGGGTGTACCCTGCCTTTGTTCAGTGTCAGCTGTGCTAGACTCTAGCCTCCCTGTGACCTGAATAGGATTAAGTGGTTCAGCAAATGAGTGAGTGATAGTGAGAGATGAGTATGTAAGGGATCTTTATTAAACTCGCTAGTATTATGCTAGGTCAACGTATAGTTACACATCTACAAAACACACACACACACACACCACAGAGACACACATACACACACGTGCTAATGTAGCAGGTTTTAGAAATCTATTTGAGTTCATTGTACTTATAGATTCACTAGGATGGACTGACTGGATCACTAAGTCAAATAGGACTCGAAAAGTGTTCCCTGGCAAATTGATTTGACTTACTCCAGCACCTAATCTAGCAAATCCTGTTTGTGAATAAAATTATTCAGACACTCAATCACTTATGAACAAAATTACTCATGAACAAAAGAATTCACAAACTCAAACAGTTGGAGCCCCAGTATCACCAACCTGCCACCGTGGGGCCCTTAAGTGAGGCCCTTAACCCTCAGTGCTCATTTGTAATAATAATAATAATAATAATAATAATAATAATAATAATAATAATAATAATAATAAATGTAAGTTACTCTGGATAAGGGTGTCTGTCAAATACAATAAATATATAATATAATAAATAAATAGAATAATTGACTTTTTTAAATATATGTAATTAACAAAATGCTAAACTGACTCAAACCATGGATTTCCTTCATGAACAAAAGAATTCATCCCATCACCCATTTGCCAAACCACTTAATCCTACTACTGTAGGGCCAAGGGTAGGCTGCGTCTACATCATCTGACAGGGTGCAGGCGGGGGACACCCTGAACAGCTTGCTAGACCATCACAGGGCCAACCCATGCAACTCACAACCACAACTGTGGGCAACAAAATGTTCATGTATTTGTACTGTGGGAGAAAACCAGAGCACCTGGTGAAAACCTACGCAAGCATGTAGACGGCATGCAAACTCGGCAACATACAGAAATGCCCAAGCCTGGGAATCGAACCCAGGACCTTCTTGGTGTGCAATACTCCACTGTGCCACCCCAGAAGGATTCACAGATTCTTAAACCAAATCGTACGATGAATCAAACACTGAATCATGTTGAACAAAATGATTCACTGACACAAACTCCGAAGGTCCGGTATTTGTAAAATTATAGTCTGTCTGTGACTCTCTGTGTCATTCCCTTCCATTTTTGTGTATTTCCTTTTTTTAATATTTTTTTTTTATTCAAATTTCTTCATGAATCAGCTTTAAACAGTACTTAATAAGCAATCCCACACAGACGCACCGTATCAGTGCTGGTCAGCGCAGTATATGGAAAGGTGAAAAGGTCAGGGCCAGTCGTGCGCGTCACAGACTCACCGTTTTTAATTAGCCTCCCGCTCCTTTAAATGACTCCACCATCTCCAAGCGTGTAATGCTGTCGCCGCGGCGACGCTGAGACGTGTCATCTGCCTCCAACAGCATGCTGAAGATCCAGGCAGTGAGAGCAGATGATGGAGAGGAACGCCGTGTTCCTTGGCATTTAGCTGTCCATCATTCTGCACAAGGAATTTAATGGTAGATATCAAAGCTGGCCGGCTTTGAATTTTTTTAGCTTTAATGTGGATCCCAGAAGCTGAAGATATGGAGTGTAAAAGCTCAGCGTCTGTGGCACACCTCCTTTGCTCGCTGGCTGTGCCACACTACCAGTGGGTATGTGATTGACTCAAACCCTCGATCATGTTTGTGAATGTTTATTTTGATTTGAATTGATTTGATTCACTGACTAAAGATTTTGTTTTAAATACTTTAATTTGGTGTCATCACACTGAACTGATTTATTGTACATGTACAGTCCAGGTTGAATTAACTTTCCTTATGAAATGCTGCTTTTAAAAAGCTTTTGAAGGTTCTATACTGAATGATCTTATAGTTGCAGGATGCTGTAGTGTGATTTAGATTTTAAGAAAGAAATAATGAAAAAATAAGGAACATTTCTTTCAATACATCTTGGACTAAGCTGTATACATTTGATTTTTGGACATAATTTTAAAACACCTTTAAAGGACACATCAAAAAAAAATTTTTATATATATATATATATATATATATATGTCATATGTCCCCCTGAACTATCAACACTCAATAAGCGTAACGAACTTGTGTCTTCCTGCCACCACAGAAACAAAGCCCTCCTAGGTAACACCTGAACCACTTCACACTGCATAAATTAAAGCTCACTATTCAAACTTTGATGACTGTATATATACTGTGCCCTGATGAGGGGCAATCACGGAACAGGCTTGTCGGGATGAAATTGTAGTACTGTTATTTTTTCTCTCATACAATATATATATATATATACAGCTGTATTAAAAATGCAACTTATAACAGGCAAGTGAAAGATATCAAAAGTTCATGGAAAAAAAAACAGTCACTGTGCTCACCCCTACCTGCCTGTAAACTCAGTCAGGTGTAACTAGTCACCTTCTCTAGTGCACACCAACTAATTGACAAAATAGCTATTCCTAGAGCATTTCCATGCAGGGAAATGTAACTAAAAGTAATCAATCAACTTGCTCAACAAGCTGTGGATTGGCACTAGTCAGAAGATAGAATCTTAACAGCTTTATCAATCCCTCTTTACACATAAAAGCAGCTATTCCTAGAGTATTCCAGTGCTTGAAAATATAATTAAAAGCAAGCAATAAAGTATGGGTGGCAAGGCACTGTCAAAAGTCTCAGTTTGTAGATCTCAAGTTGTGGATCGGCACAAGTCAAAAGATAAATACTTAACAGCTTCATTGATCCAATTTTACATATCGAACTATAGTCTATCATCCAAGACATGTATGTATGGTGTCCAGTGTTTGTCTTTAGCATTGCTTAAAAGCAAAAAGACAAATTTTGCTAACAAGCAATGGAAAGCTGTGTGAGGTTATTTTACAAATCTTTGAAACACATGAATCATGGTTCATTTATTTGACTAAAGTAACTGCTGGGCAGGTTCATGGGGGATTCATAGCCTCTTCCAGGAACCCTAGATGAGAGACACACATACATTCGCACTTTCGCATTCGCACATTGATAGTTTAGAGTAGCTAGATAAGATTGTGTGCCATAAAGGTAAATGTATATAGTTACCTTAGATCACTATTGAGTCAGATTCAACCTTCTACAGAAGTCATTTGCTATAAATTCTCAATGGTAGCATCTGGATGTCTTTTACAGCTGTCTGGTGGCTGTGAGTTGACGGTGGTCATCCATGACTTCATGGCCAGTAATGGTTCGGAGCTGAGTGTGAGACGTGGTCAGACCGTGGAGGTGCTGGAAAGGTCTCAGGACAAACCTGATTGGTGCCTGGTCCGTACTACTGACCGATCACCGGCCCAGGAAGGCTTGGTCCCCGGTGCCATGCTCTGCATTGCCCACTCACGCAGCAGTATGGAGATGGAGGGGATCTTCAACCATAAAGGTAACATCAATGGATTTTCCTCAAAGAGTCATGTTTACTTCTGGGGATTGGTTTAGGGTCAGGCATAGGTTTTTGTTGTTTATATGTTCCTGGAGATCTTCCTTCCTGCACATTTTATCTCCAACCAAAATCTATCACACCTTATTTTAGCTGATCAAGAGCTTCTTAAGTGAATTATTAGATAGTCAGGTGGTGACAATTAGGGTTGGAGCAGAGGTCTTCAGGGAGCGAGATCTCCTTAAAGTCCTTAAAGTTCTGTTTTAGCTCCAAGTTTTCGTTCCACCCATACATAAACCTCACCTGATTCCAAACAGTTGATAATGGTGCCCCCCCCCCCACTTTATTGGTGTCTTAAGCTGCTTTTACACAGGAAATGAGGAACAAGTCATTCTCAAGTCAGTGGCAAGCTGCCAGAGTCACCCATTTGCTGCAATGGCCTGCAAAACATCCTAATACCCCCGATAAAAAATTACTGTGCATTTCTAAACCCTCCTACTTTACACCGATTGCATTCAGACAGCAAGTTGCTCCTGGAACAAGATGTTATGGAGCGCCTACCAGTGTTGAATTGTTCTCATACAAATAGTTTTTTTCACGGACACTTGCATCGGGGCGACTTGTTCCAGGAGCAAATGTAAAGTGCTCGTGTAAAAGCAGCTTTAGTCAAAACTAGAGAGAGATGAACATATTGGCTTGGCTTTGTGGTATGTGACGTTATATTCTTTTTACCTCATAATGCCTTCTGTAAGGTCCAGCCCCTAGCCTGAGGGGCTTTCCACACAGACAGGTCCTTACAAGTGGAGGAGGATTCCAACTGTTTTAACAATACCTTGGAAGGCCAACCTTTAGTCGTGAAATAATTCTGTATGTCCGGGTTTAAAAGCAGGATGAGTGAATTCTGACCTATTTGGTGTAGTGTAGTCATAAGTCACTTGTAGTTGTACATGATGGAAAGATGGAACTATGCTAAACATTCTCAAAGAAGCATTGTGTAGTTGGTCCTACTTTATATTTTAAACGAAGGGACTTTTTAAGGGGGTAAGAAGTTGGTTGTTTGGTCGGAATATCAGTTTTTCAGGTTACTGGTAATAGTAATGGTGAAAACCCATCCGAGTTGTTGATTTATTTATTTATTAATTTTTACGGAATAGGCAGTATACAATAAAAAATAACCACTACACTAAATTTTTATGCAGTCCCCTTTACAAATCAGTGTTCTTATGGCCATACATCTGACATTTTCACTGTTGACCAGGGTTTGCTTTGTAAGCGTTTCTGACTACATGCCCCAGTACTATTAGAGCAGCATACTATCATGTCGGTGAGTCAGTAAATCGTGGAAAGTACTCTGCTTGCTCAGACTTTTTGAACAAAGAGAAAGTCAGGTGCATTAATTGGCAAGGTTACCAAGCACAGCCATCTGGGGTGAACTCTAAAGGGATGACTGGACTGCCATTGTGATAAAGCTATTGCAAGTAAGGCTTCCTTTTCATTGTGGAACACACTGTGAAAAAGAATCAATGTCTGACTAAGAGCTCGTTTCCTGATTATGGGTTTTTTTTTCTAGCAGATCATGTTGGAGAATATTTAAACAACCCCTCACCTCATGTAGTAGCTGGGTATCCTGTATTGCATTCTGCAAATCTCAATAGATTATTAAGTAGGGAATAGTTTTAATGGAATGCTTATTGTTTACATTTTAAAAAATAACGTAATAATATAAAAACTGGATCATTGTAGCCTTTGGGAAGCAAGTATGCCATCCCCTAATTTCCTGATAAGTAAAAAATAAAAATCCTATTTCCAGTTTTAGTTTCGGAATACGACTAAGTTTCAAATGCTTATATTTATTTTCTTTCTCAGCCAGATCATCTTTATTTTCTATCAATCCTCAGTGACTCAGTGGCATTAAGAGCATGAAAATTATATTTTTAATAAATGCGAAATTTGAGGTTTGTCCCTTATTAAAGGTATTTTTGGAAAGGCCTTTGAGCAAAGTGGATCTAGTTGCTAGGGTAAATAATGCTTGCTGGGATTTTAATTTTTATATTTCCAATATATTGCTTATGATGGACTTAGGGCCTTTCTCAATACAAAGTTATGAGGTTCAACTCATTTTAATTTTGCTTAATCTTACCAGGGTCAAGGGAAGGCTAGAGCCTATATTCAGTTGACACCAGGCGAAGGCGGGGTACACCCTGAATAGCTCGCCACACACACAACCATTCACACTCACACTCACCACTAGGGGCAATTTGGAAGAGCCGATTGGTCCAATGGACTGTGGAAGAAAACTGGATTTCCCAGAGGAAACCCAAGAAAGCATTGGGAGGACATACAGAATCCCTACAGATATGCCCGAGCCAAGCCCAGGACTCGATTCCAGGACCTTCTTGCAGTGAGGCGGACGTGCTAACCACTATGCCACCATGCCGTCTAGATTCAAACGATGTGAAATAAATATGGTGATGGAAAATAGGGAAGATTCAGTAAACCACATCTTTGAATCTTGCAAGAGACTTGGCTTTGTTCAGTCCTCAATCTTCAGTTCTTCTAGTCCATATTAAGTCATGAAAGTGCTGGATTTGCTGGTTAGCTTTTCTTATGCCGGCATGTTTCTTATTCACAAATATTACACCTGTTTAATCTACAGCTACAGAATCGGAGAACTAGTGTTGCGCCATTTCAGGTCCGCATTCCATCATCGAAAGGCGGTATATCCTTTGACTGTGGCTGTGAGAAAGGTCAAAGATTGTGCTCTCTTAGCATGGGAGAGTAGGTATTTATAGAATGTGTAAAAAGAGACAGTTCAGAGATCTGAACATTAAGGGTTTTTTTTAACAACTGGGTTGTAGCAGCATATGATTCATACTAGTCACACTGTAGAACCAAAGGCCAATCCTTCCCTGAATGTTGATTGGTGCTGGAAGGAGTGGCAAAGGAGCCTTGTGTGAGTTCATTGAGCAACAGGAAGAAGCCCTATTGGCTACAGCCCAGGCACTGGAACCAGCCAAGCACACCCTTCAACAGGGGGACCTTTGTGCTCCTCACTATGCCATTACTATATTCCTGCACTAATCGCCAATCACTCGTCAGAGAGGCACTTGTCTGTGTCGGTGAAATCCTGCCGTGACCTGATATTACCCAGACCTTCCAGTCTTACTCTAGTCCTGTGCCACCTGGCTAAGAAAAAAAAAACTTATTAAAGCAGTCAGCATGTATTCACATCCAAAATTTACACAATAATTTCCCCCATGATCATTATCGAACCATTCCCAGATATACCCGCAAGTCCTAACATTCCCAGAGATTCCTCCAGGCCAGAGCTTTTGGGATTCTTGAGTCTTTGTTATGGCAATATGGAAAACCTTTACAAACTATACTGTACTGCTTTTTCAGCAAGCAATGGTCAACAATTTCATATATATAAACTTTGGTCTAGGAATTTACAAGCATTGTGAGCCAATAGAATCCAAGTAGGTGGGATTGCGGCCTCTATGGTACAGGATGGTATCATGGAGTGCCCCATGTAATGGTACAGACCTCTTAGTGATGCTTTACTGGGGCTATACTGCCTCTCCGTTGCTATGTCTCTCTGTCTCTTTGTTAAAACTTCCTGCCAGTGTGTCACGTGACCTACACACAGTGTAATGATGTCACATTGAGGAGTGCTACAACTCTGGGACATCCCAATCACAAAGTTTTAACCACTGCTTTTAGTTATTAAGTGTCAGTCAAACCAGAATTGGCTTCTTTCTGTTGGCCAATCTTGTTGAATTGTGTGAATTTTTTGTTTTTTTTCCCCTCCGCCTCCTTTTTCCCGCCTCCTCGGATTTTCTTGCTAGTAACGCTGGCACCAATGGCTTGTAAAAACATTGGCATAATGTCTACAATTATACCCAGAACAGCCAAAGGAATTGGCAGGTGGAGCCTTCTTTGTACTGTAATACTTAAAATGCTAATCTGGGGACATGGCATCATTTCCAAACCACATCACACCCAATCCAAGCCTAACCATGCCTAATGGATCCTGGGGTACTATAGCAAAAAACCTCCATGTCCATGTTTTGAAAGATGTTAAAATAAGTTTATGTTGGAATTTTAGTATGGAACGCATCACTGCACATCAGGAAACGATTCTTATTGTTGACCTTTATCCCATGATGAAACCTTTCTGTCCTGATGGGAGTAGTTTTTTCTAAGATGATGCCATCCGTTTCACAGAATAAGGATAATTTACTCACTCTTTTGCCAAATAGCTTAATCCTACTAGGGTCGTCGGGAGGCAAGAGCCTATCTCAGCCGACACTGGGTTAAGGCAGAGTACACCCTGAGCAGCTCACCAGACCATTGCAGGGCAACACACACACACACAACCACTCACACTCACACTTAGAGTCCATTTAGAACAGCCAGTTAATAAATACGATGCTTATTATGAAATTAGCACAGCACATTTCCTTCAAGAAACTTCTACACCAAGAACAGAGAGTGTCATGCTTGTTCTTTTCCCTTCGTGTCATCTTCTTTTTCTCCCTCCCTTCCGTCCTCTCTCTCTCTCTCTCTCTCTCTCTCCCCTTATCCCTCCCTTCCTCCCTCCCTCTGTCTCCCCGCTCCGAACAACCCTCCACTTTGCTCTCACATTCACTTTCCTTCATCCGTTATGTGTGAGGAGATTTTCAGTTTTCAGTTAGTATACGCCTTGCGCCCACACCTCCGTCAAGCATGGCGCACAGCCTGAGCTCACTTTTGTCCTTAAGTCCCATGTATCATATCAAATCAACGAATGGACACACCGAAAATTGCAAGGTCTGGCTCCTGGATTTGGGTACGTACCATGGGTTTGACACCTCAACTCCTTTCTTTGTGTAATCTTACCTTGGTGTGAAATGATTTCTTATTTTATCTTTGTTACCGGTGCAGTGTTTAATGCTGTTCTTGATACCATCCTGCCTGATGTGTGGGGTTTTCTATCAAAAGTCATTCTTTCAACATAATTTATTTATATAAATAGAGTTAATTTCTCACTCTTTTCCATTCGCACTATATGAGCCGCCCTGTTCTTACCTATTATTGCTGTGCATTTTGTTCGACCTGACATACCTCCAGGGGGTCTGTGGTACATTCCTTGCATTGCTCTGTACATCTATGTTTATGGAGTGCACACTAAGTTTGGCAGGCATTCTCACACAAGGCAGGTTTTTGGCTCTTGCTGGACGTTTATGCATTTCCCAGCTTGCTTTTTATATCTGAAGGCAACATAAAAACAAAGAAATAAATCGTCACGGGTGCGTGTTTATTTGTGGCGCATGGATTAAGTAACTGGGTCATCTCTGGTGATGCATCATGGATTGCTGTTCTGCTTTTGCACAGAGAACATCTCCGTATTAAAACGATCACGCTCAAGAGTTAGCCCCTGTTGGCATGCAGGAGTGTCTTAAAAAGGTCCGGAGGAAATGAACCAGACATCTTTATTTAATTGGAAGGACTTAAGTCTGCTCAGGACTTGACCTTCTTTCACACCCCACAGGACAAGAATGTGTCATGACTGTTGAATCCCTCATAAATCGATGTGGAACAGACACGACGAGTCCCTACGCCATGTTAACATGAAGCTTTAAACCAGGGACTTCAAAGGAGGTCAGTCCTCATCAAAGGACGGCTCCTGAGAAACACACACACACACTCACACACACACACACACATAACTTCACCATATTAGTCGGTTATGTCAAACATAACATCACTAATGGATCCATGTTCAGTTCTGCCTGAGTGCTCACCTGAATCGACAAACCTCCAATACACTCGATTGCACTGATCAGGCTTTACTTCAAGGTGTTTTTGTTTGGTCTGCTTTCCAACCTTTGCTTGTCTTCCTGCAAAGAAAGTACAAAAAAACATTGCAATAAAAATAGTCTGTCTGCCTAAAGATGTCTAAAACCTTGCAAGCTAAGTGTGATTTGATCAAGCGGTTGGACAAGTCATCGCAAAATAGAAGCCTAATTAGTTTCCAGCTGTTTAAATTTCTGGTTCTTCATCATGAACACAGAAACAGTTAACAGATGACAATACTGACCAATGAACATTTATTGGGTGACACAGTGACTCAGTGATTAGTACTGTTGCTTCACAGAAAGGCTCATTCATTCATTCATACATTTTCTGAACCGCTTAATCCTAATTAGGGTCGCGCGGAGGCTGGCGCCCATCTCAGCCGACTCTGGGTGAGGGCGGGGTACACCCTGGACAGCTCACCAGGCCATCGTAGGGCCAACAGTCACACAACCATTCACACTCACACTCACACGTAGGGGTGATTTGGAACAGCTAATTAGCCTACTGTGCATGTTTTTGGACTGTGGGAGGAAACCGGAGTACCCGGAGG
>JAOUQZ010000044.1:2312777-2333024 GCA_028564935.1 Neosilurus hyrtlii | reverse complement strand
CCCGAGCTGGGAATCGAACCCAGGACCTTCTTGCTGTGAGGCGGACGTGCTAACCACTGCGCCACCGTGCCGCCCACAGCAAGGTTCTGATTTCTAAGTTTGTGGCTGACTGGCTCCTTTCTGTGTAGAGCCTGCATGTTCTCCCAATGCTTGTGTTGGTTTCCTCCGTGTGCTCTGGTTTCCTCCTACAGTCCAAAGACATGCACATTAGGTCAACAGGCTACTCTAAATTGCCTATAGGTGTAAATAGTTGTATGTTTTTGTGTTAGCCGTGTGATAGATTGGTAGCCTGTCCATGGTGCATCCAGCCTATTTGAAGTCAGCTAGGATTGGCTCCAGGTTTAGCCACAATCTTTTAAGAAAATTGGTGCCGATAATGGATGGATGGATGGATAGATGGATGGATAAGCAGTTATCTCCCCACTGATGTTGTGAACCGATCACTCAAGAGAAAAATCAGCAGTGACTTCTATCTCAGTTAATAAGATTGATGTAATCGATGCCGTTGCTCCAAGTAAGGACTTTTTTTTGTACTACTTGGCAGTAAGATTGTTATATAAGTAGTGTAGAAATGTAGATTTTTATGGAATTGGAATGTCTCTTTCTGAAGATACACACAAATAACAACTCAAACCTAGCATTATGTACTTAGCTTAGTATATAATGATACAACTTTTGTAACCAGGGATACTGAAGTATGATGGTAAGAAAATTATGCCTTCCTCATCCAAGCACCCATACAGTAGTTAGTATTGTTTAAAAAAAAAAAAAAAAAAAAAAAACCCAAAAAAAAGCACAACATGGACCAACTACCACTACTGCACTTTAAAATGTTTGGTGCTAGCACAGGCAGACGTTTGTTTAGTATTATGCAAATATGGACAGAACCTTAGTGGACAGAACCTTAGATCCTATCTGATAAATGCTGTTTATCAGTATTAAATGGTCTAATGAAAAATGAGGGATATACTTTTTATTTTTTATTTTAGTATTTTTTAAATACTCAGTCGTCCTTGGGCAAAGGCAGGGTACACCGTGAACAGCTCACCAGACCATTGCAGGGCAACAAACACAACCATTCACACTCACACTCACACCTAGGGGCAATTTGGAAGAGCCAGTTAGCCTAATGTGCATGTCTACGGACAGTGGGAGGAAACCAGAGTACCTGGAGGAAACCCATACAAGTGCGGTGATTACATACAAACTCCACGCAGAAATGCCCAAACCCAGGACTCAAACTTCTTGTTATGAGGTGGTTGTGGTAACCACTATGACACCATACCACCCTATGACCAAACAATTTATTTGGATTTGTTTAAGTTTCTCTGTAATGTTATGATGTTAGCTACATAATTTTTTGGTAGGTATAAGCCAGGTTGCTTCAAAGAGCGGGTTTTGTTGCTTTTCCCCTACAGCTATAATCAAAATACTTTTTTTAATATATTCATTGTGTTGGAATCACATGATGTCTAATTACTAATATAAAAAAAACTAAACAAAAAAAACCATGTTAGGCAAGAGGTGTTATTTTTACTCCGATAGCGGTGTCAGTGATTTTTCACCTAGCCGGTGTTTGTTGCCGTATATTTTTGCTGCTAGCAACAAATCGTCATGTTCCATTACAGGTTTCTTTTATTGTAGTCCTTCATCATTTTTTCTTGCTTTGATTTTCATTATTAATATAAAAAATGCATTCAGATTTGTGTAAATTTGTGTCATCCATTCATTAGCATGACAACGATCACTAGGCTCACATCACATGCTTACATGTGTGAAGGATTTGGAGCATTGTAATGAATTAGTGATGGCAGTATCAAACCAATACCCACTACTAGATGCATCTCTAAAGTGAAGGTAGCTATAATGATATAATGGCAACCTTGAGTTTGACGTAAGCACTGCTTTGTAGGTTGTGTCAATGCTTTACACCAATAGTATTAATATAATGATATGTGACTAGCATACTTTTTGTTAAGGGAAGTGATGCCTCAGATGTGAATTGTTCTGAGAACTATGGCTGTCCCTTAGCCCTCCTGTCTTCTCCTGCCTCTGAAGGAAGGGTTGTTGCCGAGTCGGAGTTGACTGATGGAGGAAGAGCTCATTAACACAGATATGAATAGAGGCTTTTGTTCCTCAGGTCACTGCATATGCAATACCGTTGGCTAGGAATGAATGATGTCCTTTTCTTGAAGACTTTGAAGCAGTGGAGGTGTTAGAACACACACACACACACACACACACACACACACACACACATATATTACTTGGATCAACATGTATGAATTACTTGGATCAGAAATGCTTTGACTATTAGGTAAAGAGGATTTTTCGCACATTCTATTCAATGATATGTTGCAATAAAGTACAATATATATATATATATATTCTTAAAACCTGTTTGTGTTTTACCCCAGAAAGATTTCGCCCAAAGATAAAGCTAGTATCTCATGGAGTGGCGGATGCTGACATATGTTGTGATTTTTGGATTCAGCAGCTTTTCTGATGAATGTTGATGAAAAGCATGCTTCGGTTCAGTTATTAGCAATGTTTACCGACACTTTGCAACATTTAGGCAAATGCGTTTGCGAAAGAAAGCTGCTGAACATCAGCAACTATTTGCCACTCGGATTTACCTTGCTGTATGAACTTGGATTTCAACCAGCCTTACCTCTACTGATGGACCCAGCCCTATAAAAAACGGTGCGCAAACCCTCCCCAGCATCATGTTCACTATTTGGCAAACCAAAAATAACTTTCACCACCCATGACACAACCAACTGTTTTGCAAATGTTTGGGGGAAAATACACTTGCAAAAAATTACATGTTCAGTATTTCTTTGCAACAAGGAAAACTGTTTGGGAGCTTTTTTGCAACCTTTTACAAACCCGGAAAAATCTAAAATTGCATTCGTCAGCATTCGCAGTTCTGTGAGATACCAACTACAGTGTGAACTATCACTTTAAAGTTGATTGCTTTCCAATACCAGCACACCCATAGATGTTTTATTCCTCTTATACTACACTAATAATACACTTTTTTAAGAGTTTTTATGAAAAACAGGATGCGCATTTTTACCCCCTGATTCTTCTCCCCTAATATAGACATAGCCGTTTCCCATCCATCAAGTATGGCCTCCCTGTCATGTGACCACCACCAGTCTGGAAGGGATGCATCAACCTGGATTCGCAGTCCATCTCCTGGCTGATAGAAAGCAGCCTTTTAAAGCATAATTTTTAGTGGTTTTGCACACAAAAAAAACATTTTCATGTTTATTGGATATTTTATTAAAGCTTTTGGATGCATGGGCTATGATGATTGGTTGATATCTCACTGGTGAAACCTTGTAAACAATTGGCAATCAGTAAATTAAAAATAAATCTCAAAGAAATCTCAATGGAATTGAAGCATACAGATGTAGTAATCATATAATATTGCAAATATTTTCAAACATTGTAAGCAAAAAGCTGTGCTTGACTTTTTGCATTTGTTTATCTTTTCTTTGTTAGTCTAACTAGCTAGTTTTAACTAGTTGCTCCCTTTTTAAGCTAGCAGGTTAGAAAAAAGTTTACAACTATGAAATTTGTTACCTCTGCCAAGGAGGGTTGTTTTTGTCTGCATTGATTTGTTGATGAGCATGGGGGGTTGTGGGATTGAATCGTGATGACCTTGAGGAAACTTGGTGGAATCGTGATGATCTTGAGGGAACTTGGTGGATTTGTGATTATTTTGAGGGTGCTTGGTTGAATTGTGATTATCTTAAAGGAACTTGGTGGAATTGTGATGATCTTGAGGAAACATGGTGGAAGTGTGATGATCGTGACAAAATGTATGACAGTCAAATATGTTGCCACGATTATTACAGTTTATTATGATTTGATGCCAATCGTGATAGAATGTGGGAATCGTAGTATAACAGACCTTGATGCACCATCATAAGGGATTTTGATGAACTTGGCAACAAGATTCCTTCAAGTTTCATCTTTTGGATGCACCCTGCCTCCTTTTTATACCCCAATCGTGCTCTAAGTGTGCTCATAAATCATGGAGCTCCATGCTTTTTTGAATTGGGGAGATCGTGGACATTGTGTAAACCCAGTGTAAACCCAGAGGTAATAATTTTTTGGAAGGGTGGACAATGGCCCATGTAACATTCTATTATAGTTTGGTGCTGATCCAGATCAAATTCTAGATTCAGGAATTTTTTAAATATTATTTTACATTATGAGATAGGGCAGGACATGTAGTATTACAGCAGGCCATATTTCAATGAAAGAAGAAGATGAATATAATATAAGTCATCAATCTGTATTATGGAATAATGGGATACTACACCGAATAAAAAATGTCAGGCAGCTATCAAAATACAAAAATTAAGGATCAGGGTTACACTGCTCAGTATAACAAGTTGTGATGTCATGGACACTTCTTTAGCTGAATGTATGTGCATGTGATATTCTATTTTTTTGGACCTGTGTTGTGGTATTTTGGCGCGTTTTGTGTGCATGTGTGTGTGAAAGGTCAGAGGTCGCTGTTCCAAAGGTCAAAGCAGCGTTTCAAATCACAGACCACAACAGCTGAAAACGTATCATCAAGTCGGCGTCTCTGATTACAGACCTTGACTGTCAAGCGCACAACCCAGCTATAAATCCAAAGCGGGGTTCCCAGTGGGGATATAGTAATTATATATAATAATAATCATATTCATAACGATAATCATGTCCATTGTGCTTGGGTTAACTGTTGAGTGAACTCAGCGTGATACCTTGACAGCTGACCTCCTTCACGGTTCGAGGTCTTGTTGTTTCCGGCTCATTATACACGTCAAGTGTAAAGAGCCTATTAATAAGCATCGCTAAACTAAAACTTCCAATTCATTCTTCTGAAATAAAGGTTATTTAAGACCCATGAGCTTAGAGGAGACCAGAGAGATCGATACGAAGCAGAACATGTTACACAAGCTTTACATAAGGCTCAGTTTGGTTCGGCATGAAAGCCACACTTTTATAAAAAGTCCTCTCTCTTCTGAGAAGAGGTAGAAATAGAAAACAGTGCAGTTGGATAAAAATAGCAGTGCTGCATTTGGTTCAGGGTTTCAGGCATCAAGCATGTGCAAATCGCACGCTAATACATGACTTGTATCTGTAGATGAATATGTACATTGGATATGTTTACAAGTGGCTGTATGGTGGCGATGCAAGAATGTTCTGGGTTCAACTTCCAGGTTTGTATGGGTTTCCTCTGGGTACTCTGGTTTCCTCCAACAGTTAAAAAAAAAAGACGCTTGGGTAATTAGCTGTTCCAGGCTGTTATCCCTGAATATAATTGCCAGTGTTTGTTGAACCATTGTATGTGTGTTTATATGTTGGCCCTACAATGGTCTGGCGAGCTGTTCCCTTAGGTGTACCCTGCATTCGCCCTGTGTTGGCTAAGATAGGCTCCAGTTTCGTGAACAGTTGGGCAAATAAGTGAGAGAGAGTGCAGAGTGCAAGGTACCGCCGCCATAGAGCAAATAATCCCTCTATGAGTAATGGTTTTAATTGAGTTATGGTTTTAATTACCCATGAGCTTGTACTATGTTCTATAGTACGTAGACATGACCAAATAAGCTAAAAAACTCTTGTTTGAAAGATTAACAAGATGGCTAGGGTTTTACCTTTTAAGGTCATGAAAGGTCAAAGGTAATTGTCTCATGTATGTCTATATATAGTTTCGTTTCAGTGTTCCATAGTAAAGGGGCATGGCTATCAGTACTCGATTCTAAGTTATAAGCACTAATAATTAAATAGATTTTGTGACCTTACCCTGACTTTCACCTTTGACCTTGACATTTCAAAATCAAATCAACTCTAGGACTCAGGTAGTGTAGTGTTCCTGCCATCGTTGAAAATCATTGCTATAGTGTGGTCAGGATTTTGTTGGCAAGCAAAGAAATAAACGCTGGTGTTTATAATACCTTTACCAACACTTTGTTTTGAGGCCGAGGAATTTAGTAATGATGTGGCAAGCAGAGGCCGTGAAAAGTCAGTGAAATTCGGTGATTTGGAGCGATGGCAGTTCAAATAATCATTGGTGACGCAAAGTGTCTCAACCTTACGATACAATTGAGGTCTCCAGTGGGAGTAAAGGATATCAAATTATAAATCAATAAATATATTTCAGAGCCCGGATTGTCTCTGTTGAATACTATCTCATGTATATCATGTATACCCTTTATATGCTTGTTTCTAGACACCCTTTCCGTATCCAGTAATGATGGAGGAATGTCAGGCAGTGCCACCCTTCAGCCGGGGCACCTGCACGGCTCGCTGGGTGCCAAGCGCCCAGGCAATACGCTTCGCAAGTGGCTGACGAGCCCGGTGCGGCGTCTCAGCAGTGGTAAAGCAGACGGACACACCAAGAAACTGGCACATAAGCACAAGAAGAATCGCAAGAGCGGCGAATTGCAAAGGGACTCCGATGACAATGCAGCGACCCCACAGGACGAGACAGTCGAGGAGGTGAAACTGTTGCACTATCAATTCATGTTTGTAAACATGACATCAAATAATCCTGGGATACAGAGATTCTGTAGCTCAAATATGAAGGAGATTTGAATTTCGTACGTAGATTAGCTATTAAGCTAGTCATTTTTACAAATACATTTCCTTAGGACCTAGTAATATAGTGTTGGAGTTTGTAGGTATTGTTATTATTACACCACAATGCTGCTGAATTCTCATTCTTAAAGCCGATTGGTCAGAAATTGACCAATCAACTTGATTTTTGCCTGTAATTTAAATCTCGGCCAAGAAACTTTTTTGTTTTCTTCCCCACCCACTTATATCGCTGCAGAGAATGAGGTATGAAGGTCTGAGCAGTGGTACACTTTCCAAATCATCCTCTTCGGGCATGCAGAGCTGCGGAGAGGAAGAGGGTGAAGAGGGCGCCGATGCTGTACCCCTGCCGCCACCAATGGCCATCCAACAGCACAGCCTCCTTCATCAGGACTCACAGGATGAAAAGGTAAACCCCTTGATCCCTGATTAGTATTCACATGGCAAGGGTTATATTGGAAATGAAGAAATCTCAAGTAGGGAGTGTTTAGCTACCATTATTGCCCATTGTTTTACAATGTATATGGCCAGACATTTTTTCTAAATAAGCTATTTTGTTTACTGCCAAGCAAAACCCAGGCTATTATCTGATGTTTCTATTGTGTATGTTTAATATCGAATGATGGCTACAATGATATTGCATTGCCGTTTTACTCCATCTAATGCTACTGATTATTTTTTTTTGTCTCTTGTTTGTAAATGTGGTTTCATCCTCCAGCATTACATTAATTTTTGTTCCGTATCTGTTTTGTCCCAGCTCCCGTACCTTTCCATGTAGTGCCGTTTTCCAACAAAGCCAGTCTTCTCCTTCTTCACCTTTCTTAATTCCTTTCATTGCTTCTAATGCTTTCCTTCTTTGCCAAATATTGGTGGTCTGAATACTCCATCAGCCTTGAGCCCAAACTTTAATTGGTCAGACCTGGTAACAGCAAAAACGAACTACCCTAGTGTGTAGTGCACCGAATGTCCTCCTCCCTTTAATGGAGTATTCTTAGAGTAAGTACCACTACATGCAGCAGGAAGTCATGTAGGCTACAAGTACTCCTAATTTCATAAACCTAAAATCCTTTTCTGAACCAAGCCCCACCCACAGCCTTGTAATAAGCCCTTTTTGACTAGCAACCCCTGGGACCAGGCACAACCTGTACCTTATTCGGACAGCATCCATGACCTGCTATGGTGAGAATCTGACCGATATGGTGAAATACTGCAAAAAGTCCTTTGTTTGTTTCTTTGTTGTATTTGCAGTGTTAATTTGAAACAGTTATAACATTAGAAGAGTTAAAGAGCATGAACTTGCTGTGACTTGAATGGACTTGCCTTTGAGCAGACAGAACAAACTTTGTGCGTTACGTTATTGTTCACTGACATCCATCAGCAATCCAATCCAAAGCTGACTATTTTTGTTGGATGGAGTGACGCAGTGGTTCAACAGGTAGTACTGTCATCTCACAAGTCCAGGGTCCCAGAAAACAGTTTTGATCCGAGGGTTAGATTACTACCTATGACGAGTTCTGCATGTTTTCACTGTGTATACCTGGGTTCAACCATCAACTTACTTGTCAGTGTGTTGGTGTATCTAAATTGGCCCTAGGTGATGGACTGGCATCCCTTTCACAGTGTATTCCCATCTCACACCATTTGTTCCCTGCATCAGCTCTGAATCCAATAGGACTTTAAACTTGACCTGGATGAATCACTGATTAAAGACTGAATAAATCCTTTTGGCTTTGGAAGTAGAGAGAATAAACATACAGCAATCTGTCAGGGAATCAAGTGTTTCTACCCCACTGTTTGTCTACAGATTGTGGTGGTACAGTTAAGGTGCTGAAAGCTCGAGCGAGGTGGTATTGCAACAAATAGCAAGAGTTGCTAAGTAGTGCTTGGAAGCGCAAGAAATAAGACAAGGATACAGAATGGATCACGTGTAGACACTTATAGTTGCTGCTCTACCCTCAGGCTTCCCGTCTTCCTGGGCGACCCAGCAGTTCAGAGACTCCCAGCGCTGCTGAACTTGTCATTGCCATTGAGGAACTCGTCAAGAGCAAGATGGTATGTTGTGCTTCTTATAATCTGAGCTCAAACCTTTCTTCCAGGTCTGAAACTCTACTTTTTATTTAGTATTTTTTATTTTTTTTGTCCCTCAGAGTCTGGAGGATCGGCCTGGTTCCCTGTCGGTTGAGCAGGTGGACAGCAAGAGTGCCTCCTGTAACCCCTCAGATAAATCGCTCGTCTCTTCTTCACCTGCAGAGGAAATGGATGAACGCAAGACAGGCATCCTCAAGAAGCGACAGTAAGCACCTACACCCTGTGTTTAACAAGCCCTGTTCCATGGAGACAGTCCTAAAGGCAGCTACAGGACAAGGCGTTCAAGGAGTGGAGGTGTACTGGATCCAGTTCTTCCTATAAGGCTAATCCTAACCTGTATACTCTACCCCAAAACCCTTGTCTCCACCTTTTGGAGGAGAAGCTAGTGTTATAATTTGAAATCTTATTGTAGTTGTGTAATCTCATGTGATAAAAACAGCACATTAGAAGAGCATGCTAGCTTGCAGAATTGTCTTGTAGCCAAATAAAGTCTGTTGGTTATTCCTGTCTAACGTGGCAAAGAATGATTTTGCAGAGTTGCCCTCCATCTTCATTTAACCTTGCCTCTATCTCTTTGCAGCTATGTGCTTTTGGAACTGGTGGAGACAGAGCGGGACTATGTCAGAGACCTGGGTGCGGTGGTGGAGGTAAGAATGAGGTCAAACCATAGGATTATGTTGTCCAGAATTAGATTCAGAGGTCATCTGACGCCTGTTAGCACTGAAAGGGTATAGGAAGCTGTGTGTAGCAGGATGTGTATAATTATACAGTACACTGTTGCCTTGAAACTGATGACTCACTCTTTTCAAACCTCATGGACACGTTTGTAGTTTGAGAATGCGACTGTCACAGTACTGCTCTCCCACCGCCGTTTGCATTCTCACACACTGTGGAGGATTGGAACACGAAGCGAACTGCTGGCTGTGGGCGGCGCCACCTCCTCAGATTGTGCCATCGCACATTTGACGTCCGTGCCATTGTCTCCCTGGTAACGACATCCTTGGACTCTCCGTGTTTCTGCAGGGCTACATGAGTCGGATGAAAGAGGAGGGGGTTCCGGATGACATGAAGGGCAAAGACAAGATCGTGTTTGGGAACATACATCAGATCTACGACTGGCACAAAGAGTAGGTCCAAGAGGCTAGCACACAATAGTGGGCTTTCCATCCACCTGGAGTTTTTATATTTTTAAGTGTGCATGTAAGAAATCCCCAGTAGAAAGCAAAATAATACATAATTCACATCCTTGTTTCCATGGATACAGTGGAAACAGCACATGTCTTTAGGTTGGTTCAAACTATGCAGATTATGCGTGTATTTTTGTTCAAAGTATTCTACCATAATATGGGTCTTCATGGGTTGGACCGAATTGTAGATGTATAGTGTGTCAGGTATTTAATATGATTATAAACATGTCAATGAGGATTTTGGGCCAGATTGAACAGCTTTACCTTTTAATGTTATTTAAAACCTACTTTTCTCACATAGACATAAAAATCTTATAATTCTAACAACAATTTAAGCACAGTGCATATTAGGGTATTAATAAAATTTGGTCCAAGATATAGATACATCAGTAGTTCATTGATGCTGGTACCTACAGTATGAAGATATTTGAAAGTCTTTTATTTTTTATTTTTTTGAACCAAACTATGCAGACCCTGAATTATTTGACCAAAATATTAAATGTAATCAGATTGGCCAAAGCAATCAATCTAGTCAGTCTGGACTATTGACTTTTGGGTTATGGTATCCGATATTTTTTTCATATGTATATTTTATTTTATTCTATATATTTTCCTATTTCTATCCTAATTGTACTGTGTATAATTTGTATGTGACAAATAAAATTTGAATTTGAATTTGAATTTGGTAGGAACCATTTCATTCAACTGTAGACCTCAAAGGTATTGTTATTTTCCTAAATTTTGTTCCCAAATAGCAAAAACTTAGGTTCTTCACGTTTTGTCCTAAATTAGCTTCATACTTTTTCAGCTAACATCTATCTGACTCATCAATACATAGTCTGGGACTTCTTGACGTCCTGACTCCTAAATAAAATAACGATTTGGGGGGAAGTCATCATAATACCCTTTTGTATGTACACTTTACCTATATAAAGGTCCAAACCATAGCAAATTTTAACAGCTTTTGGATCAAAAAGGTCAAATCCATTGAGGCTACAGAATTTGGCACCACATTTGAAAACCTAATGAGGCTACACTCTTTTCAAGTTTTGTGTGGTTATGCGATTTGGCAGACAAATTTACAATCTAACGAGTTCACAGGATTTGGTACAATTTTAAAACCCGGTAAGGCTACATAAAATATTTCCCCAAAAAATGTAAAAGCTAGTACTACATACATAAATTGGACCAAATTCGAAACCCATATGAGACATTCAGGAAATTAAGTTGTAAAAAGTATGTCTTAGCCTTCAAGTTCTTTACTTCTACTGACTTTCTTACTTCCTTCCATAGCTTCTTTCTGAGTGAACTGGAGAAGTGCCTGGAGGATCCCAATCGGCTGGCATCCTTGTTCATTAAACAGGCATGTAGTGATACACACTGGGCTTTTATGTTTCACTGGACAGAACATGGTGTTTTCATACGATTACGTAATTCTTTTACATTTATTGATGTTTTATTGATTACGTGTTCTGCCCTACAGGAACGTCGGTTACACATGTACATTGTCTACTGCCAGAATAAACCCAAATCTGAGCACATTGTCTCTGAGTACATCGACACATATTTTGAGGTAAGAACCGTGGCTTAACCAAATAACCATCACTAATCATGTTTGAGACCCGATCTGGCTAAATGACCAAAAATTGAAAATTACGGTACTTGAGACAGGCGTCACTTCCCTCACCAAACAAACTTTCATCTTCACTGTCATCATTTTCCGAATCTGAGGAAAGCACTGGGTCTTCAGAACCAAAGAAATCGCTCACGAAACCGGTCCATTCCTGTTGACCAGCCACTGAACGTTCCGACAGAGCCATTGTCCCGATCTGACATCAGAAAAATACCATACAGTTGTTTCACTAGTAGTGAAACATAAATGACTAAAATTTACCACTTTTTAATGGAGGATTCGATAATCAGCGCGAGTAAACTGGACACGAGCATTACTGTTTATTACTCACAATGCAGCGCGCACTTCAGCGTGCTCGTTTGTGGGTCACGGCTGGGGTCACTGGCCATTGCATAGTAACGCTTCAGGTTTGTTTACAAGATTTTGAGTGCTCTGATTAGCTTTCTGTAGGGAGTATTGCCATGTGACTTCCGTATATAGACAGTGGAGATTCCCCGCGTCAGGAGGCACCGGGATGATTTGATATCTCCAGTGAAAGCATGATCAGTACTTTGGCTATTTTATGGATTTTCCTGTTTTTTTCTGACAAGTTTAGAAGTAGTTCTCTGCTATAAAAACTTTTTTTTTAATAATACATTAGTAGCTGGTCTATGAAGTCATTATAGTGTATTTTGGCCAAAGTGGTACTGCCGACTTCTGATTTTTCACTTTTTTTTAAATATTTTTTTTCCCACAGGATCTGAAGCAGCGCTTGGGCCACAGGCTGCAGATTACAGACCTGCTTATCAAACCTGTGCAGCGGATCATGAAGTACCAGCTCCTGCTAAAGGTGAGAATTCAGTGTTATTCTGATTCATAGACAGTCATGTAACGAAACAGAGCCAATTAAAGGATAAAATCAGTTTAGGGTTTTAACTGCATACATATTGTCTATTGGGGGACCATTATGAATTTAGACACTTATTATAAACTTATACAGTACTAAGAGTGTATGGCTTTCTTGCTGTTAGTTTGCTGTGATCGGTGGTCTAAAAGCAATGAAATGAAATGTCAGATTTATTTATGTCTGTTTCCTGTTACAGGACTTCCTAAAGTTCTCCAAAAAGGCTGGTGTAGATACAACAGAGTTAGAGGTAAGGATGCCACCCTAAGCATTTTTCATGCTGTGCCACAAACTTCAGTCCATGGAAAGCCCTGTTTTGCCATGTTTTACAGAAAGCAGTGGAGGTCATGTGTGTTGTGCCTAAACGCTGCAACGACATGATGAACGTGGGACGTCTCCAGGGCTTTGATGTAAGACTATCTCACCATATGGATCGAGGAAGATTTACTGCTAGCTGAGAGGATCTAAAGAGCTGATTTATTATTATGCCAATTAAGCTAACTAATTTGCATGGGCAATGCACTGGTGATTTATTATTATTATTATTATTATTATTATTATTATTTTAATATACTACATTAATCCCACAAGGGGGGGGGCACTTTGTGCAGTGGGCAACCCTGCTGAAGAGTAATTGGGGATAAGGTACCTTGCTCAAGGGCATTTTAGGCAGGCGTCATCACCAGTCTAGGACTCAGTATGTGTGTTGTAGGATACATGCTGTTTGTAAAAGGTTGCCGAAGCGTCAATCTGATTAATTTTTTCAGGGCAAAATTGTAGCTCAGGGCCGGCTCCTCCTCCAAGACACATTCATGGTGTCAGATCAGGACTCCAGCCTACTCTCCCGGGCCAAGGAGAGGCGTGTCTTCCTCTTCGAGCAGATCGTCATCTTCAGTGAGCCACTGGATAAGAAGAAGGGCTTCTCCACACCAGGTTATCTGTTCAAGAACAGCATCAAGGTAACAACACTCAGCTGTGTTTATTGCTATTATAACTTAATGTCTGATGATAATGAAGCACGTTTGATGCATAAAATGTCCTCCTACAGTCCAAAAACATGCACATTAGACTAATTAGCGGTTCCAGATTCCCCGTAGGTGTGAGTGTGAATAGTTGTGTGTGTAGACCCTGTGATGGGGCAACGTAGGTCTAATAGCCCTGTCAGCATTTTTTTAAATGACCCAGTGTCTTTTGGGTTGTAGGTCAGTTGGTTGAGCCTGGAGGAGAGTTCAGACAGCGACCCCTGTAGGTTCATTCTGACATCGAGGTCATCCACAGGGGGAACCGAGCACTTCGTCCTCCACTCGTCTAGCCCAGCTGTGTGTCATGCATGGGTACAGCAGATCAGCAGCATCCTGGAGAACCAGAGGAATTTCCTCAATGGTAACACACTTCTAGTATATGAGTATGGGGATACTATGTTTACTTATGCAGCACTGCATGTCAAAAAAAGTCCTACATTTATTAGCTTTTGTTCTTATTTGAAACCGTTTTTCTGGCCTGCAGCACTAACATCACCCATCGAGTACCAGCGGAACCACGTGGGCGCGAGCACTTCCAACCCAGGAACCAGCGTCGCCGTCAGCTCCCGACCTCGTGGATCCCGAATACCCCAACCCATGCAGCCCCATCCCCCATCAGCCTCAGGTATGTTTCCTGAGACGTTTGGGACATGCACGCTCGAGGTCCCCATGAACGAGCAGCGTGAGGAGGCCCGTTCAGTCCCTCGAGCTGCAGTGTCCCCAATGTCCCTCACTATGTCCAGACCTCGATCAGGGCTTCCTTCACCACTAATCTCACCTTCAGCAAACCCTCTGAATTCATGCCACTCCGGCCCCAAAGTCTCCTCGTCCTCCATTTGGTCTTCAGTCCCAGAGCAGAAGCAAAAGGAAGTGGATCATGTCAGCATGTGCTCCTCGGCCAGCGAGCACTCCTTGCACAGCAACGGGGTAAGGACCCGCCTCCGAACCTGAGAAATTCCTCACTGACTCAAGTGGCCTAAGCTTGCCTACACTCCGCTACTAACTTGGAGTAAATGGAACTAGCCTCTTCTGCTTGCTCGGCGTTCTTCAAAGATCTTGTGTTGTTCTCTGCTATTGGTTTTCCTACCATAGAACGAGCTTCAGGAAAGCAATTTAACCCGTACTAACATCCTTCATTGTTTCTAATCAGCCTGCTGCAACATTCTGAACTTGGAAAGATGTTGTGAGATGCCATCAAGATGAAGATGTTGGTAAACTAAAGCTAGTTTATGAAGAGAAGCTTCTGGACTCGACTGACGCCTTGCTTTTACGCCACTAAACACTCTGCATTCTTCTGCATACACACTAGTCACAAATTTCTGCTTTGCTATAGCCGGTCTAGAATGACTAACGACAATAACACACAATAACTACTGCTTATTTCTGGCTAATTCATTTAAAATATATTCCGGTCCTAATACCGTGCCTGTGTGTGTGTGTGTGTGTGTGTGTGTTGTGCTGTCAGAGTGAAAGCAGCAGCAGCAGCAGCAGTAGCGGCGTGTCCACCATGCTGGTGACGCAGGACTATGTGGCTTTAAAAGAGGATGAGATCAGTGTGCATCAGGGCGAGGCGGTGCAGATCCTGGCTTCCAACCAGCAGAACATGTTCCTGGTCTTCCGAGCTCCCACAGAACAGGGACCTGCAGCCGAGGGCTGGATCCCCGCCCACGTGTTGGGCCACACCTCCATCCGGGCCCCTGACTACACCAACAGCACCCTCAAGTATGGAATACAACAGGATGAGTATTTAAACTAATTATAGTCGATTTGGCCTGCTGTCCATGACAACATGCAAGCCAGCATTACCAAGTGATTTAGAATCGTTACTTTTATTCTTGGGTGGCACGGTGGTGCACTGGTTAACACGTCCGCCTTACAACAAGACAGCAACTTTTCTGTATGAAGTTTGGATGTTCTTCCTGTACTTGCTCGGGTTTCATTTGGGTACTCCGGTTTCCTCCCATAGTCCAAAAACAGGCATATTAGGCTAATTGGTTGTTCCAAATTGCCAAGAGGTGTGAGTGTGAATGCTTGTGTGAGTGTGTGTGTGTGTGTGTGTGTGTGTTTTGCCCTGCAATGATCTGGCGAGCTGTTCAGGGCATATGCCACCTTCGCCCGGTGTCGGCTGAGATAAGCACCAGCCTTCCTGTGACCCAATAAGGGTTAAGCAGTTTGGCAAATGAGTCACTGACTGACTTTTATTCTATAAACGTATCTCCGGGATAAATAAAGTGTTCTGATTCTGATTCTGATGAAGCTAAACCGCGTGCAAAGTGTGGTCAGTATGAGTGTATTGGTTCATATTCAAATTCGGGACATCCTACTACTCGGGTCGCGGGGAAGATGACACTAGGTGAAGGCAGAATACACCCTGAACAACCTTTTACTCACATAGCCACACCTAGAGGCGATTTGGAGCAGCCAGTTAACCTAATGCATGTTGTTGGACTGTGGAAGGAAACCAGAGAACTCGGAGGAAACCCACGCGGAAACGCCTGAGCCGAGCCCTGAACGTTAAACTTTTCAATGTTAAACCAACGACATGTATTAAAAATCTTTTTTTTTTTTTTTTTACAGATAAATCATAACTATTTTATTAAAGTCCTGTGTTCTCCTTCACAATCCAGGAAGTCGTCATCATGGCACACGGCATTGCGCATCCGCCGCAAATCGGAGAAGAGAGAAAAGGAGGGAAGGAAAGAGTGTCGGCAGGAGAACAAGGTTTCTGTAAAGGTATTCCCTCTGCCTTGTGCTTTCTCTAGATATCTTGAGGTGGATATCAGGGTTCGCAGCTTAATGAAAATGACTACAAATCATAAAAATGTCATAATTTACATGATAAACACTGACAAGTTTCTGACAGGGTGTGACCTTATATAATTAGTATAAAACTTTGTTTTCTCACTTTTCCAGCTTCTTAATCCGAACTACATCTATGATGGTAAGTCTGATAATCAAAAACGTTTATTGTTATTATTATTATTATTATTATTATTATTATTATTATTATTATTATTAAGAAAATTATGAATCCTGGCCTTCATCATTTTGGGTCTCAGTTCCACCGGAGTTTCATGTGCCTCTCAGCGATTTGGTGTGTGAGAGTGGTGAGAGTGTGACCTTGCGGTGTAAGGTCGGAGGTCAGCCGAGAGCCTCGGCCTCCTGGAGAGGGCCAGACCAGAGCACACTGAGCGACGGAGGACGATACACACTGACACACAGGTACACACACACACACACACAGACATACACTGTAATTTATGATTTTTCTCACGCAACTATAATACATTGACAAGAAATTATTTAATTAAAAAATATTTATACGCAAAGGTTTTGCCTGCAGTTACACACCTTCACCTATAGATGTCTCCAGAGCTCCATTCATAAATGACCCCAAATATAGGTGGGGTTTTTCCTCCTCTAATCAAACTAGTAGTCGTGACCAGACAGTTTGAAAGGGCCACTGCATGTTGTTTATCTACTCTGTGTTTGTCCTTGTACTGCATTTATGCTCATACACACCTTGTATCCTGCGTGATCCCTGGTCAAAAGGTTAAAGATGCCCTTAATACCAAGTGGCTCAAAAAATTAAATAGATAGACTTTTTCCCCCCTGTAGTTAGTTCCCTCTACAAGCATAGCAACCAGAGTTTAGTCATGTAGATACCACATTTGCTTGCTGTGTCTGCGTTTCCCTTTACACCAGACAGCATGAATCACTTGGCCTCAAACGCTGCTCAAGAATAAATTCTTCTGTTCACATGATATTTATTTTAGAATTTCTTTTTTTCGGTTCCCCCTTGTGTGTCTTAACAGCGAGACGGGCGAGGTGACCCTGCGCATTTCACCTGTGACTGTAGAGGACGGCGGGACCTACACCTGTACAGCCGCCAATGATGTTGGGACGGTCACTTCGTCCGCTTGCCTCGGAGTGCAGGGTGCGCACGTGTCTAAATGTCTGTATAAGCAGAAATAATAACCTATGTGTTTATTTTGCCTGTTGCCATGGCAACTGGAACGACATTATGCCACTGTACACTGATTATTGCTATAGTTACATACCACCCAACAGAAAAGATCCATCAATGCCCAGTAATTATTTAAATGAAAAAATAATACCCTGATGCACTCTTCAGATTACAATGGTGATATGTTCTGTAATGAGGCATTTTTGGGTCCATGTCTGTGTTCCCCATTCCCTGTGTTCTCGAGTAGCTATGTTCCCTAACCCTAACCCTATTAACATTGAAAATGTGAAATCATCAATATTCCATAAATTGCTACTTTGATGATCCATCAATTTAATAAGGACCAGGGAACATAGGGTCTGGGGAACATCAGGCCGGGGAACATTGGGACTGGGGAGCATCAGGACTGGGGAGCATCAGGAGTGGGGAACATTGGGACTGGGGAACATCAGGTCTGGGGAACATTAGGTCTGGGGAACATAGGGACTGGGGAGCATCGGGACTTGGGAGCATCGGGACTGGAAAAAATTGGGACTGGGAAACATTGGGTCTGGGGAACATAGGGACTGGGGAGCATCAGGACTGGGGAACATTGGGACTGGGGAACATCAGGTCTGGGGAACATTAGGTCTGGGGAAAATCAGGTCTGGGAACCATCAGGTCTGGGGAACATAGGGACTGGGGAGCATTGGGACTGGGAAACATTGGGTCTGGGGAACATAGGGTCTGGGGAACATCAGGTCGGGGAACATTGGGACTGGGGAGCATCGGGACTTGGGAGCATCAGGACTGGGGAGCATCAGGACTGGGGAACATCAGGTCGGGGAACATTAGGTCTGGGGAACATAGGGACTGGGGAACATCAGGTCTGGGAAACATTAGGTCTGGGGAACATAGGGACTGGGGGGCATCGGGACTTGGGAGCATTGGGACTGGGAAACATTGGGTCTGGGGAACATAGGGACTGGGGAACATCAGGTCTGGGGAACATAGGTACTGGGGAACATGACCCCGGCATTTTGGATACTTCAGTACATGCTGTGTTTGGAAAATAATGATCAGGCCTCATCACATCTGGTCACTACAAGTTTTCCAATAACACCAACCCCAAAGTGTTTCTTCTTTAGAATCTTTTGTAGGCTGAAGTGTGAAAAGTTAAGAATAGTCTACCAATCAGAAATCTCCAGCTTGCAGCACATACTGACACTAATGAAGCACTGGTGACTGAAAGCAATAGTACGTATATATCCTCATCAGAACATTCACCGAGCCTTTTGTGAGCCATACTGGAAAAGCCCAAAGGGAACAGGTTATAAAGTCTCATTCCTTTCCTCACAACATGGCAGAATAAAAACTTAAGCAAATGTTGTAATGGCGTCTCAGTAGTGTTGAACAGGAAACGATCAGAATTAATGCCCTACGTGGCTCAAAAATTATCTTGTGGTTTTTCACATCACTTTTGACATTTAAGTAATGGAAAACCTAAAGAACCACACGCCTGCTTACAGAACATTATTTCAACCACAAAGAAAAAAAATGTTTTTTTTTCAAAGTGCAAAAATAGTGCCTGAAATTAATGATAATGATCTTTTTTGCAATACCCTTTATTCAAGAGCCTGTTATACTAAAAGGAAAGAAAGAAACCTTCCTGCCACCAATATGTATTTATTTATTTTATTTTATATGTTTTTTTAAGGTGCCCATTCAATAATGAATAGTATGTTTTGTCTTCCATTATCGGTTCATTTTAGCTGAATACATAGGATTCCCAGCTCACACGCTTAGTATCTGTTTTACATCTCGTTTAAAATAACAATATCAAGTCCACATGAGGACGCAGTGGTGTAGTGGTTAGCACATCCGCCTTGCAGTAAGAAGGTCCCAAGCTATGCATGCTTGCGTGGGTTTCTTTCAGGTGATCTGGTTTTCTTCCATAGCCCAAAGACACGCACATTAGGCTAATTGGCTGTTCCAAAATTGTCCCTAGGTGTGAATGTGAGTGTGAATGGTCGTATGTGTTAGCTCTGTGGTGGTCTGGTGAGTTGTTCAGAGTGAATCCTACCTTCGCCCAGGGAGATAGGCTTCAGCCTCCCAGTGACCCAAGTAGGGTTAAGCAGTTTGGAAAATGAATAACATGAGCAAAGGAATGATTTGCTGCATGTGTGATAACTTGGCAGTGCAACACTGATCCGTAGAAAGGGGAAAAGTCTGAGATCTGTGCTCGCACTTGCCTCAAGATGGCGATGTTTATGAATAACATCGTGCTGGGTGCAGGGGTTGCGTACAGGAGTGAGCAAATGGTTTCAGAAAGACTGTACTTTATAAAAAGTGTTCCTTTTTATTTGTTCTCAAGACTAACTTTTACAGTCCAAGCATAGAGCTAGTCAAGCTAGAGTGGTAGTGTTGGGGTTTAGCTATGCATAATGACTGGTGCTGCTTTACACAGGTACTTTCAGTGATGGAGTCGTCTGGAAGGAAGATTTTGAGTCGCTCTACACTGAAGTGATGGAGCTCGGGAGGTGAGTTGAAGCTCTCTTTCGTAAGATGTCGTAATTTATACTTCCAGGAACACGGTTGCGCATGCACCAAATTTTGCCCTAAGCACAGGCACAGTGTCTCAAGCCGTCCCATATAAAGAGGGCTGAATTGCTTGTGGAAGTTGATGAATTGCATGAAACTGTAAATATGTTGCAAGTAATTGACGAAGAAGGGCCGCAGGCTTGACAGTCTTTTGGCTGTTTAGTGTGGCCCTCATTTTAAAAATTCTAATTAATAATAATAATAATAATAATTGCCCTGCGATGGCCTGGCGAGCTGTCTAGGGTGTACCCCGCCCTCGCCCAGAGTCGGCTGAGATGGGCGCCAGCCTC
>JAOUQZ010000044.1:2285270-2303151 GCA_028564935.1 Neosilurus hyrtlii | reverse complement strand
TCTCAAGGTTTCTTCCTCGTATCAACTGAGGGAGTTTTTCCTTGCCACTGTCGCCGCGGGCTTGCTCATTAGGGATGAGTAGGGGGTTGTAGAAAATTTTTTCGATTCCTCCCTAATTTAATTTTACATTTTTTAAAGCTGCTTTGTGACAATATCAATTGTAAAAAGAATTGAATTGAATGCGCTCCTTTGCCAGACCTTGGCGATGATTTCAAACATGTTTGAAATTTCCACGCAGCCAGCGCGCCCAAGACGAACTGGTGCGAACTTGCCAAACAATTCGCCCCAATTTTGCATTTGAAACACGTACATCTGCGATTTTTCATGAAAAATCTTGTTCCCGACATTCGCTACCACATTCGCCACAGTGACTAAGGGGTTCTAAGCAATGTTGTTGCCTTGACGTCATGTTTTATTTGGCTCAGGTTTTATGCCAAATGCCATTCCTGACACAACCCTCCCCATTTACACACGGCCAGCACGGTGAGAACACTGGCTTGTGTGACCCCAGTGACAGGTTTGATAAATATGGATAATTTATGTCAATTTATAATTATGCTGAAGACTACCCAGTCAATATCAATGCATTTTCACAATATTAACATTTGTCATATTTACATTCTTGGATACCATACCAACTTTATTTATATAGCACTTTCACACAACCATGGCTGAAACAAAGTGCTCTGAATCACAAGTAAAATTAAGGCAAAACATAAACATTTAAAACACCATAAAAACAATCAATAAGTAAAAACAAATAATTAAACAAATATGTCTAAGCTCTCGTTTTAAGTTCCTACCCTCACCTATGGTCACCAGCTTTGGGTAGTTGCTGATCAGCTGACCTGAGAGACCAGGTAGAAGCGTATGGATGAAGCAGATGTAAGGCTGTTTAAGGATTTAAAAACAATTAAAAGAAGTTTAAAATGATCTCTATTATACACCGGTAACGTTAAAAGACACGCAGCAATGTGACTGTCCATCTTAAACCCCAGATTTGTAACCATAGGCCTTACATACAGTGGCATGTCACCAGGAGGGGACTCACAGGAGCCACTGGGACCAAACACCATCACTTAATTTTTTTTGGCATTAAAATGTAAAAAGTTAAGGGCCATCCAAGCTTTTTTGTCATTTAGGCAAACAAGAAGTGGTGCAACTAAAAAGGCATCCTTCCGCTTTAGTGGTACATAAATCTGACTGTCGTGAGCATAGCATAGGATATGTGACATGAGAGCTAACTTAGTATGAGCTAACTATGTTGTTCCAGTGCTGGTAACATATCTTAGCCAATCTGCAAGGTGCCTAAATTATAACACAAAGAGTGAGAAAATGTGAACAGCAGGTGTAAAAAAGGTATTTTGTTGATTTGCAGCGTGAGCATAAAACACACACATACACACACACACACACACACACACACACACACACACACACACACACACACACACACATACACACACTCACAAAACAGCTTTATTTAGTTAATGCAACTTGTAAAAAAGAGTCAAGTGAAAGATTTAACAGCAACAGTTCTGGAACAAGCGACCAAGCTAAAGTAAGATAAGAGTAAATAATAAATGGAATGGTTATATATTCCCATTGTACTTTATTCTAATAAAATCCAACAATCCTTTAAAACATTATTTTCCAGCCTCAGTTACTTTCCTGAAATTGAACTCAGAATGCACATCATGACTGTGCCTCACAATTCAAAGTTTGGTATTCGTAGGAGCTGTGCATCAGAAGATATGCTCTAAAGAAGTATTTTCTCTGTTGGAGGTCAAAGGTCAAGGTGACAGGGACATGATTCATGTACACGACACTCTGCTATGTGTGCATTTGCACATCCATTTTGGTATTTAATAAAATTTTGTACATCAGGAGATATGGTCTGGACAAACATTTTTAGTATCAGAGGTCAAAGGTTAAGATCAAGTTGACAGGCACATGAAAGAGGTACATAAGACTCCACCCCAAACCCTAGATGTATTTACACACCAAGTTTGGTTTTTATAGGTGTTGTGCATCAGGAGATATGCTCTAGACATGTTCGAGGTCAAAGGTCATAGGACATGAAACAGGTATACAACACCCAGAGTCCTCATACTACTGTAGTGCCTGACCTCACTAAGCCTTGTGTGGCCTCCTCAGTAAGGGGTGAAATGACACTATTTAACTTAAAACTTAAAACTACTGTCGGATGTCATTAGCAATAGAAAACCTCACAAGAACTGCTTTGTCCCTTTAGTACTCTTTATTTATACTCTGCACAGAGCAGGATGGTGGTGCAGTGCTTAGCACGCCCACCTCACAGCAAGAAGGTCCTGGGTTCGAGTCCTGGGTTCGAGTCTTGGGTTCGAGTCCTGGGTTGGGGAGTTTCTGTGTGAAGTTTGCGTGGGTTTCTTCTGGGTGCTCCTGTTTCATCCCACAGTCCAAAGACATGCATATTAGGCCAACTGGCTGCCCCTTGGGGGGGGTTGTTGGCCCAATCATTTTGGTAATGGGTGAGTGAGAGTATACTCCCTGTCCTGCTTTTTGTAACCCTGTCCTGTAAAAGAAAGATAATTGAGTAACTACAGGCTGGACATACCTTGTCCTTTTTCAATTATGCTATTCATTATCTTAAGCTACTTCATCATTGTATGCTCTAATTTTGCTATAAATTCCCAGTTTTCCAGCTGAATTTACATTGTTCATGTTTATTAAATCTTGTACACGTTTATATAAGGTCTGGTCCAACTGGTAAGAAAAACAATCAGCTGTGTTGTACTATGAATTGGTTCAGTGCATGATTGTGGGTTGTGGGTCCATGGTGATGATCTCACCTCAGCTCTTACTTCCCTCATTCAGAAGGAAAGTGTCGATGAAAGCACCTGCAGTGGGGTTTTTTATTTGCAAAGTGACTTTATTACATTGACTGTACAATAATCGACCACACAGTGTTATTCATCTGAAAACACCAAACTCACTTATCACAGACTCGTTCTTCTTCCTACAGACTTCCTCTTATTTTTTTCTTTCTTTTTTTTAAACGCATGCCACCAAAGTTTTCTTGTAAGAACAAAGAGTCATGTGCAGGAAATCCGGCTCTTACGGTTTCATGTTCTACAGAGACTCTTTCAAAACATTTGGCTTTGCGGCTTGATTTAGGGAGGAGTTACTCTATGCACGTCTCAAGAATAAAACAATTACTTATTCTTTGCAGTTTTGTACTATGCTCACCAATAAATTGGATTTATATAATATATATTTGAATATGGCCTGAAAATGCACCATGTGTTCTCAGTATTGAGAATCTAGCCCTCAGGTATCATGTTTAATATGACGGGATCCACCTGCAGGAGGTTCTAATTACTAAGTCACACGTACCGAACTGCTTAATCCTACTAGTGTCACAGGGAGGCTGGAGTGGCAGCAGGATACATCCTGAACACAAAGCCAGACCATTGCATTGCATTGCAACACACACACCACCATTCACACTCATACCTAGGGGCGATTTGGAACATCCAGTTAGCATAACGTGCATGTCTTTGTACTGTAGGAAGAAACCAACATACCCGGAGGGAACCCACGCAAGCTCAGGAAGAAGATGGAAATTCCACGCAGAGGAACCCACAACTGGGAATCGAACCCAGGACTTTTTTGCTTTAAGGCAGATGCATTAACCACTATGTCACACTGGCTCTAATCAATGGCACCTACAATGGTATATGTAAAGGTTTACGTACTTTCTCCATGTGCCTAATCCTATTTTATTAATTTTTTTAAATAATGAAAATGTATACAAAATGTCAAGTTTATGCCTCGTTTGTTTTAGCATATCGCCTTTATTTGTATCAAAGTGGGTAAAATGCTTGTTTGTTGAAATATGTTTTATATACAGGGTGTCCCCAAAGATATGACATAATTTCGTGGTATAATAACCAATTCTGATCGCAAATTATCTCAAATTTTAACGAGTATGACTTTTTCTCTTTTTTTAGGATGTAGAATGACATTCACTAGCATTGAAAAAGTATTTTGTGACTATGTGAAAAGACTGGTCTATACCCCCCCACCCCCCCCCCCCCCTACAAGCCACTGTTTGTTTTTGGGGTTTTTTTTTTCATTAGAAAACATTCTTCACTCACACTCCACACACAGAAACCCACCACCATCTTTCTCTATATTAACAGTTTGTTATATTAATCTGAAACACAAATCCCCAAAACAAAAAACCTATTTACATTTTGACATGTTCCCCACAAAGGAGAATGTAAAGAAAAACCCTTTTCCCAACTAAGTCCCCAACCAAGTCCCCACAATTTTCCCAAAACTTTTCCCCAAACCTTTCCACAAATGTTTCCCTCACCCCAAAACAACCAACCAAAAAACCCCATTTCCCTAAAGATTAATTTTTCCCCCTCTTCCTTCCCCGGTTCCCCTGTGGCCACCAAGGGCGCCCCATGGCTGTACCCTCCGTGAAACCATCCTCCTCCTGCTATCACCCTCACTAATTCTCCCGCCCCCCTTCCCAATTTTAGCACTTTCTCCCATCTCGCCCTGAAGATGGCCAAGCCATCTTCCCACCCCACCCAACCCCCCCCGGTTCACCCTCGAGACCCGGCTCCTCAGGCACTCACACCTCCTACCCCACAGGATTCCTTTTGCCACTGAGATGGCTTGCCACGTGGGCCTCGCCACCTCTGGCTTCAGGCTCCCCAACCCGGTACCATACAGCACCAAGTCGCAGGTCAACCCCCCCTTTTTCAGCCCACCACTTCGAGACCCTGTTCACGAACCATGCCGCCAGAGGACACGACCACAGAGGGTGCTCCACAGTCTTTTGTCTTCCACAGCCTATCGGGCACAGGGGTGTGCTTGTCCTTCCAGAGCCACTGTTTGTGGTGAGATCCATGTAAAAGAACCATTGCTGTCATTCATAAAGAGTGGGCCTTTGGGTTGCCGTCAGTGTGTTTCTGCCTTGGCAAGCCATCCACAGTGTAGTGTGTCCTTGCCCAGAGTCAGCTGCGATGGGCGCCAGGCTCCCCAGCGAACCTAATTAGGATTAAGAGGTTCAGAAAATGAATGAATGAATGAATCTATGTCCGTGTGAATATGTGGTTGGAATTTTGATAAATTAATTTTTAATTTTTGAAAATGAAGCCTATTTAATTTTGTTTGCCAAGGACATTACTCAGATATTCATATTTCAAATGTTGTTAATTTTTTGGGACACCCTACATATATATATATATATATATATATATACACACACACACACACACACACACACACATATCTCAACTCAACATATTTCATGTTTTGTCTGATCAACTTCATTGCAGTTGTTAACATGCATTTAAGGAATGAGACAATTTAGGGAAAGCAATGATGTGAAACAATAAAAGCACTGATGTAATTGTGACTGTCATGACTTGATTCAGAAGTGGTTTCCAGAAAAGGTTTAGTCTTTGAGGGGCCAAGGCTCTCCATGTTGTTAACAAATGTATTAAAAAATTGTTGAAATGTTCGAAAACCTCACAAATTGTTTCTCAAAGATAGATAGAAAGGAATTTGTTTATTTCACCCTCTACAGTGCATGATATCATTTAACGTTTGGTTGATTTCTTAATGTAAAAGGCACAGGCAAACGCCCAATCTGATCTGAACTGACTGTGATCTCCAGTCCCCAGACAGAACTGCATGAAGAACCACCATTAATCTTTCGCCAAAATTACCACCCAGACGATTTAATTAGCAACAAGTCCAACAGCCAGAGTCTGTCATGGTACAGAGTTGTTTGCCAGTGCCGTTAGCAAATCAAACTCACACTTCTGTGGTGCAGTATTAATGCAAAAAGTAAATTGAGATTTTCGTGCAACACCTCTTTCACAGACACACAGGCATATGTCAACAATAAATTACAAAACCACATTCTTCTCATTCTATAAGGGCAATATAGGGTGTGGCTGCTGGACTGGCCTATCTGTAGTCCTGATCTGTTTTGTTTAGAAATGGTGTGTCAGAATCAATTTTGCAAAAAGTGTTTACAAATCATTTACCAACCATTCTTATGTATAAATTTATTTTATTTATCTCACTTACACCCTTTTCTGGCATCCATCAATGTTGTCTTATCTGAAATCTTTTTATATTTTTTTTCACTATATGAAAAGTTTTAAGTCATTCTTTTACAAAGCATCATGCAAACAAATATCACTCAATGATGTGATAATGATGTTTATTGTAAAACATGGCTGATTTAATCAAATTCTTTCAAGACTGAAGGCATCAGCGCATGCATTTAGGAGAGAATGCATCTTTGAAGCCCATGCACATTCACCTTCAGATGTGGCACTTATAATTTTGTTGTATTGCTGTCTACACTATTACAATAAAGTCTTGAATTGAATTGTATTTAGAGACCTACTTTAAAGCCATATTCCACCACCAAGGCTTTTTTTCATGGAGTTGTGCAACATCTTGATCCAGCACTATGGGCCCATACCTAACACTATCCAGGTACCACCACATGTATGTTCAAGTACTGACTGCCCTGGGTTTTTTGTTTTGTTTTTTTTTTGTTGCACAAGGAGCTCAGAGACGGGGTGGGTATAATATTACAGGCAGCAGCTGCATCCTTCCACGAATCCTGGAGAGTGTAAGAGAGTACATCTACTGGCCTAAACAACAATAGCTCATAATCCAGGAATTTCGTTCTGCTGCTCTAACCAACATTACAGGCACAGTAGACTGCACACCTTCTCCTGATCCATTCCTATACATTAACAGTGCCACTCAATTAATGTCCAAGTCCTAGAACCATCTGTAAAATGTGATCTCCTGTTTCCTAGGTTTTGTTCTTACAATGACGTGCTGCAGTAACAGATAGGGGTTATACGCTGAATGTGTAATTATAATAACAGTAGATCAGTTTCATCCAGTGGGATACATTTAATACAGTATATAAAAAATACAGCCAATGGTAAGCTGCTTTACACACAAGAGAAGGTGCATACATGCACTTGTAGTATATATATATATTGCAGTATGTATCTCATGCCTGCTTTAGGCAATTTTTTTTCCTGTCATGCAGCAGAATTTCTACTTCTACCACCTCTTCAATTACAGTGCTTTTGTCTTCATGAATATTTGTGTGCGTACATGCTGGTATGTCTTTTTATGGGATTTAAGGGATGTTCACCTTTGCTAATTTAAAAAACTGGCTATGAGACTCAGCAATCAAAGAACACAGCTGCGAACAAATCCGAGATTTAAGAGCATGTCAAGAATCCGTCGTGGATATGTCTAACAAATTTTTAAAGAACTAATTTACAAAAAAAAAAAGAAAAATTAAGATCTTGATGAATGTGGTCCAATATTTTCAGTGACAGTGCCAACATACCATCCCAACTTTATCTGATTTGAATTTGTATTATTTATATAATTATACTACTAATAATATACTAATATAGTAAAATAGAGTATTTGCTAACATTCATTTCATCTTCACAAAATAAAATTATTCTGGTTTGGTTTCCAGGTGTATATGATGTATATTTTGGGAAGACTGGGTGTAAGGAAAGAATACTGGTGTGTTTGGAAGGCTGGTTAAAAACAAAGAAGCAGGAAGAACCTGTGAACGGTTACCAGACAAAAGTCTAATCTCACAACTGACACCCTGGAGTTTTGAGACAACAAAGCTACCGTGTTAAAACAACTGGTTTAGGTAAAAGAACTATGTACAGTTTTACCCAGTAAAATTTTACACAAATACATCA
The DNA here is from genome assembly GCA_028564935.1 of Neosilurus hyrtlii. Lineage (NCBI taxonomy): Eukaryota > Metazoa > Chordata > Actinopteri > Siluriformes > Plotosidae > Neosilurus > Neosilurus hyrtlii. Next base: position 2,295,379 of record JAOUQZ010000044.1, on the reverse strand, counting down.
ATATACACAGCTGTTATAAAGAGTTTTTCTATAAAGGTGTGTTGGATGTTTCATCTTCTGAGGTTTTGGAATGCATTGATGTCGGTTTGTAAAACTTTGCACAAAGTAACCATTTTGAAAACTCCCTTGCCAGACATTTGCGGAATTTTTCCCCAACAAAAGCATAGATGACAGGATTGACACAGCAGTGCGCTAATGCAATGGTCTCAGTCACAGGCAGGGCGGTATTAATCAGATGATCAGTCTCACAACCACTTTTGATTTCCAAGATGTGCAGCGTCTCTAAAAACAATACAGCATTATATGGTACCCAGAAGACCACAAAGATGGCAACAATGGCAAAAACTAACTTCATGGCTCGTCCTCGCTTGGAGTTCTTCGTCCTCCTGATTACCAGTAGGATCCTGATGTAGCAGTAGATTGTGACGGGCAGTGAGACAAAGAGCCCTGCTGTATTTTGACCAAAGTTATTGAACAATCTCCACACCAACACTGAGCCTTCTTCGCCATCCCAAAAACACTTGGGGCTATTCTCTGTATCGCTGATCATGTTGTGAAAAAGGGCCCCTGGGAGTGCAGCAGAGAATGAGATACTCCAGATGACAAGGCTAGCAATAATAGCATAACGCAAAGTCCGTGTTCCCAGAGATGCCACCGCATGGACAATGGCGAAGTAGCGGTCAATACTCATCAGCATCACAAAAAATATGCCACTGTAGAAGCCCAGTTGATAGGTGCCAACCATGAGTTTGCATATAGCGTTCACATCAGAGAAGTGCCCCGTAAAGTAAAGTGCCCATGATGGCAGTGAGAGCACAGTGATCAGGTCGGAAACTGCCAGGTTCAGCAGGCACACATCCGTCATGGTCTTTATGCGCATGATCTTCAGCAACATCCATAGTATGGTGCTATTACCCAGAAGTCCAAGGCCAAAAACCAGGTACAAGACAGCAGCCATGATAGTGGGGTTCAACTCGGATTCAGAGTAGCAGGGTGTGCCAGTATAATCATAATAATATGTGGTAGTATTCATCTCCAGTGTGCTCATTCTGAAATGAAAAGAAATTGACAAATGAGTCATTTATGGGAAAATTGGGAGTCTTTAACACTTTAAAATATTTATTATTAAGTAAATGAGTGTGTCCTTATAAGGTCAAATCGAAAGGTATGCTAGAGTCCACTACCATATATGGAAGGGGGCTTACCTTTGGTGTTACAAGGGGCACCACGCCTATATAATGCATGGTTTCTATTAGACCTAGGGAAACGGTGTAGGTACTTCGCTTTGCGGTTAACTAGGGCCTTGTATACACTGTACAATTTGGGGCTGTCCCAGAAGAAGGTTCACCAACATGAAATCATGTAAGTTTTTCAAATTTTAATGGTGGTCTTAAGTCAACTTTAAAACCGGTTCAAAGACAGCCGTTGTTATCTAACAGATAACAAACAGAGATCTGCTCAAACAGTTTAAGAAATGATGATGAGCATCACACAGTTTAAATGCTCCTACAACCTACGTTTGTCAACTGGCCAGTAAGCATACAACATGAAACGATCAAAGTGACATAGCATGCAGTAGCCAATTAGCATGGAGATTAAATAAAGTAATAGCGGTATGTGGGATAGCATTAAAGATGTCTATGGATTTGCAAAGGTCTTGTTTTTTTCTTGTTTTTTTTTTTCTCCCCACATGCTAATCATTTTATGCACTAGCACATATTAATGAAATGTTTGTTCTTCTATACTTCTAACTTGTGTTATAGCTTAAATTTTACATAGCTTCGCGTATACTATTGTACATTCCACGTACCTGCCGTACCCAAGTGTATGAGATCCAACCTGTAGAGTGGGCTTTGTAAAAATCCTATAAGATCCCTAAAATCATACAGTCAGTACAGGGCTTAAGGTGTGATTTAAGGTGTTTACGGCACCAGCAAGGTTAGGGCAATTAATTTCTTTCATGTGACAAAAAAAGGAAATTATATTTTACTCATGCAATTACCTTTTTTTATTTAATTTTTTTTTGAGTCACTTCCACGGAAAAAAAATTGAATATTTTACCCTTTCTTTCATCAACAATTCAAAAACATTTCAGATTTTCAGTTGCTACTATTGTTCACAAGTATTTTGTATTTGTTTGAGTTTTTATTGAGATATATATATATATATATATATATATATATAATAGCATAATATCCTTTACGCTTGTATAGCATAAAGGATGAGCCTCAGTCATTTTGTCTACATTTACATCACATTTACAAGAATTATTATTATGCATTTTAACTTATATTGTATAAAACAACTGTATTATAACATTGAAAATGATTTGACTGCAGTCTAAAATACCATGCAGTGTATACATACATACATACATACATACATATATATATATATATATATATATATATATATGTATATATATATACACAGATATAGATATAGATATATATATATAGATAGATAGATAGATAGATTAAGATATATATTCTTCTCCCAGTTGAGAACCACAACACTTCTTTACTATCCTTTTGTAAACCACAGTCCCCTTAAAGAGCCCACCACAATCCTTCGACTCGAAGACTTTCTTTTATCACTGCGGTTTGATCTGCAGTTCCTCTATCACGAACCATTCACAACCAACATATAGTGATTGCCACTACAGACGGGTTTAGATTTTAAGTTACCTTTCTGTGCTCTCGGTGTGCTCCATGATCGAAATAATGTGTTGTCCCCGCTGGTGTTCTTTGTTGTCCTAGGCATACGTGCAAGTGAGACAAGGGCATTTCTGCTGTGCTGTTTTTCTTGAACACTAACTCAAGCAAATTTCCTGTAAAATGAGGCCTGTATGAGTATGTGCATGAGTGTGTTTTTTCTTTTTTTATTTCTCTCAGAAGTTCGAGGGGAAGATGAGGTGAGACTTCCTGCAATTTGCAAGTTAGCTTGTCTGGATGCACTGCAAAAATTCCAGCAGAAGAGATAAGATGGCACATGAGTCATTTACTCTTAGGCAGTGCTTTGTGCTCAAAATGTTGAGCTCCCCCACCCACGGCATTGCTCTTAAAAAACAGTAAATGATATGGTCATCAGTCAAAGGACACCCACTACTCAGTGCTTTGATAGCTAATGCCTTAGCATTAAGTCTTATTTTGACCTTTTAAACATTGTCACACCCCCCTGTGGTTTTACTATACATGACCAACCTCAGTGTTAATCATATTGCAAGGCTGTCTCCAGTTATTTCATCAGCTTTTTTTCTGTTAACATAAACACTGCACTAGAAACTGGTATGTGCTATAAAAAAAATGCAAATAAAAAATGACAAAAAGTACAGCTCAAAAAATTGGGATTTGGAACTATTAGCAATACACAAAACATAGCTTTATTTAACTCCTGAAGTTAAACACCTCGTAGAACGTCGTTGTAAACTTTTTTTTCTTCTGTATAATGTTTCCAAGTATGCAAGATAAACGTATTTTAGTATTTTTCTCAAATCAAGAAAATGATATTGTGTTAAAAGACCAAGGGCGGGGATTTCTCTGTACAGACCGAGCGGGCGAGATTAATGAGGAGTTTATTATATGGCATTTTAAATTCTCTTCAGGCGCTGTTACTTCAGTTCGGGTGCTATCTCCAGACGGCCCACACAACTGGTGGTGTAGTGGTTAGCACGTCCTCCCCACAGCAAGGATGTTGTGCTTGTGTGGGTTTCATTCGGATACTCTAGTTTCCTCCCACAGTCCAGACATCCACATTAGGTTAATTGGCTTTTGCCAAATTAACCCTGGGTGTGGATATGAGTGTGAATGTTTGTGTGTGTGAGTTGCCCTGTGACAGTCTGGTGAGCTGTTCATTGTTGTACCCTTCCTTTGCCCAGTGTGGGCTAAGATAGGCTCCAGCCTCCCCAGACCCTAATAGGATTAAGCGGTTTGGCAAATGAACGAGTGAGTGAGATGATGAGTATAATCCTTAGGTTATATCCTGGGTGCATGTGCTAGTTAAAGGCCATAGGTTGGATACATGATTTACTTCCTGTGCGTTGGCCAATCAAATTTCGTGTTGCCTACTTTTTTATTTTGTCAGATCATCTGACAAACCACTAAACCTCCCATCTCGTTATGAATGAATGACAAATTTTTGCGAAAGCACTGGGCTCGCAATAATCTCCAGTAACAAAAAAATGCAGGCAGCATTCATGGCTGTCCCAAATTGGGAAAGAAAATGGTTTGCGCTGTCCACTAAGGATTATTCCTAGAGAATCCCATAATTCGGAGTAAGGCACAATTCCGAACTTTACAAATCTTTCAAAAAAGTAAAAGAGATGAAGTGGTTAGTGTGTTCGCCTCACAGCAAGAAGGTTCAGCAGTTACTTGTGGAGTTTACATTTTCATGTCCATGCTTGTGTGGGTTTCCTCCGAGTACTCTGGTTTCCTCCCACAGTCCGAAGACATGCACGCAGTTCCAGATTGCCCCTAAGTGTGAATGAAAATAGTTTTGTGTGTGTGTGTCATCCTGCAATGGTCTGGCTGACCCCACCTATGCCCAGAGTTGGCTGAGATAGCCATTATAGGATTAAGCGGTTCATTAAATGAGTGAGTGATGACATGACTTCAGTTTCTTACCCCTGGGTCAGTGCCATCCCTCCACAGATAAAGAGTCTCTTTGATTACTGTACTACTGACCAGATTGGCACGACCTGATACAACATGTAGGTAAAGCCATAAACAAACCGTTTCGCAACTGTTACCACTGGGGCCCAAGTAATTCTGTAAGATTTGATTCCTCTTAAAAAGATGAATCCCATTTTACAATTATGTATATTTTTATTTATATGTGCACTTTTCTCCACATTCACATAAAATAAAACATCTGATCCTTAAAGTTCATTGCATAATTATACATATACAAGGTATAAAGCAGAATTGAATCCAAAATGCTCTAACTTGTCACAACCACCATTTTACAAGGGACAGGATCTGATGAGAGGATTTGGTTGATGAGATTTGATGAGAAAGAATGAACATCTCTCTCGCGCTCGCTCTCTCGGAGGGTAGTCCGTTTTCGCCCCCACCGTCCTAAGACGTGCGCAGGACAGTGGTGGCTTAGTGGTTAAGGCAATGGGTTACTGATCTGAAGGTCAGTGGTTTGGTCCCCACTGTCACCAGGTTGGGCCCTTGATTGCTTGTTGTATAAAAAAATGATAATTGTGAGTCGCTCGGAATAATGCTGCCAAATGCGCACTAATTGTGAGCTGTTTTGGCAAAATGAGTCGGAAGTCGCATTTTGTTGTTTTGAGCTATGGCGGAAAAACTAATTTGAGTGGAAAAACTCATTTTTTGCCAAATTAAGTTTTAAAATCCAGTAGAGCTTCCCACTTATCCCACACCCTTCATGTCTCTTCACAGTGCCAGACACAAGTCAAGCTCAACAGGGTCTTCCTTCCCTGCTGATTCTGCCAAGCCCGTTCCCTTGGCTGTGGTTTTGCTATATAGTAGGTCTGGACAGTGGGAGTCTCGTTTATCCATTCGTCCGCGTCAGTAATTAGATGAAGAGGCATTCGGCAACGTTGCTTATTTAAAGGAGAATTTCTCGGTTTGCAGGTTCTGGACACGATCATGTTGAGGGTCCGGTTGCTTGACTTGTAGATGGGCTAGAGATTCATGTTATGCCTCATCTGAAAGCTCATACTTAAACCTTTTCTACTCAAAACATTGTGTCAACTAAAAATTTATCTTTATCAACACATGAGGTATTTTTGCCAAAACGCGTCACAATTGGCTGTTCCAAATCGCCACTAGGTGTGAGTGTGAATGGTTTTGTTTGTGTGTGTTGCCCCGGGATGACCTCAGACAGCCTCTCTGCAACCGTAATTAGGATTAAGTGGCTTAGTAAATGATTAAAGGAATGAATGAGAAGTTGATGAGTAAGCTGTACATCTCTCTCTCTCTCTCTCTCTCTCTTTTGCTCACTGTGATCACTATCTGCTCGCTAACAGATATTTCTTAATGTTCATTGGAACACAAGCAGGGCGGTACAGTGGCATAATAATTAGCATGTCGAGTGCGAGTGGTAGACAAGCTCAGTCACACATTGTGCAATGCTTGACACTCTCCTTCCCTCGCTCTTCCTCCACATGCCTTATCTTCACACATCTCTCAAGCAATTTATACTGTAGTGCTGTTTGTTTTTCTCTTCACCTGATTATTACTAAGACAGTGAAAAAGCTATTTTGAACCAATGCTGTTAAATAAATAAATAAATAAATAAATAAATAACAAACCAAGTCAGTGATCTAATTATTAATTTGTTAAATCGTTATTAATTTCTATGTTAAGGCTGGTTTAGTGCAGCACCTCCGTACATTGTTGGTTCACATCCTTTATATTTGACCCCCCACCCCAGGCAGTCATAAAGAGCATCACAGATGTTTCATACCTCATTACTCATAACATTACCGTCACATCATCGACACACACTTCCCCACCACCACCACCACCACCACAGGTAGTGGTCCCCAGAGTCTGTGTTCCCCAAAGTGGTCCCCAAGTCCCATCTGTTCATCAATTCCTGACTCATTAGTACACTATATAAAACAGCTGTGACATGTATTCATTGCAAAACATTGCTGAACATTTCCGAACATTGTGACTGTGGAAATTTAGCAAACATTGCGATTGGGTAAGACCCTTTTTTACACCACCTATACTGTAGATAATTGCTAAACAATTTTGCCTTTGCCCAAAGTTGGCTGAGACAGGCACCAGCCTCCCTGCGATCCAAGCGCTTCGGCAAATGATTGAACGTCTCCCATTGGCTCGAGTTTATCATGACAACAATGTTACTTGGTTGTGTGTATGCCTGTGTGTTCTTAGACATCCAGGTCATGAGAAACTGGAGTGCTTGAGTCAAAGGCAACTGGACCCTATTTGGGTTCTGAAGACGTTTCATCTCTCTTCTGGAAAGCTTCTTCTGTCCCTAGTGATTGTTCTAATTGGAAACAAATTAAATCTCTCTACTAAACTAAGCTACTAAACCAATTTAGTTTAGGTTGTAAGAAATCGGAGAGTACTTTAATTTTGCAAAACCAAATACATACTACTAAGACAAGGTACATCTTAGCATTTAAGGAGCCAATACCAACCTGGTCTTCCAATCAGTCGCCTAATGTCTGTACCACCAAGCCACCATATGACAAGCCTGTGCTCACATCAGAAAAGCACAGTTTTTCAATGTGACCTGTTCTCTCTGTGTTGCCCATCACAAAGCCTTGTGAGAATGCATACATAGTAAGCATACTAGTATCTACTTGTTAAATAGAAGGGCCAACATGCGTATGTGGGTTGTAAGTGGGCTGAAAAATGGGCCCCATATGGGATTTTCCACAGGTTTCATATGAACTATCTACATGAGTAAATGGGGCCCCACCTGTGTTACGCCAAAGCTCGATTTAGGCATTGGCTTAAAATGGGCATCCTAACTGTGGCCCACTTGTTTCAACTAAGTGGGTCTTATATTAGCAAGCTCAGGTGGGCTTCCTATCTAAGGGTCCAATTATGTTACTAATGGGAAATAAATTCATGTGGGCAGCCCTGCCCTACAGCAGTAAGTGACATTTTGGTCAAAAATGAGAGTTTGTAATAAATGGGCTCCAGGTGCCCAGTCCAATGCCCCTAGTTGTGTGAAAATAGAAACCAGCAGTACAGAATGAAATTTGAAAGAAGAAGTTGAATTATAGTGTTTTTTATAGCAAAAACAATACCAAATAGAAGCACGTAACAAGGATATGACTGTTTTAAGTCCAAATGATGCACATTTTGCGAACATAAAAAAATGTTTCTTAATTATTGGCAATATGTGCAAAAACATATTTTATCCCCGTAGCCCCATGATCACCTGACTATCAATGGTGCTGAAAGTCTTGTACTGACCTCTGTTAATACAGGTGAAACTCAATAAATTAGAATCTCGTGCAAAAGTTCATTTATTTCAGTAATTCAACTTAAAAGGTGGACTCATTACATGCAAAGTGAAATATTTCAAGCCTTTATTTGTTATAATCTGGATGATTATGGCTTAGAGCAGAGAAGCTTTGTAATTTGATGCCACTGAGTCGACAGCAGTTTTGGGAACAGCTGCCAGGATGTGACAGTTCACCAGATCACCTGACTCTGAGTAATTCAAAAATGATCTAGCACTTTTATACATGTACGAGATACACTGTGACTATTAAACTAATCATTTGTCTTTATCTCATGTTATTGTTTTGTTTTGTTCTGTTATTTTTGGTATTTTTGCCTTGTTATTTGTTTGCGGGATATTAATAGTAAACTTCTAAAAAGTGTGTAATTTGTTTCTTAAGGTATATAATTCAACCATTTTGTGCAAATTGACATTTTTGGAAAAGTCAAAAATGTGTCAAGAATTTTGTTAAATTGAATGCTGCCTGTTTAATAAAACATATTATTGGGCACCACTTGGCGATCTCAATCAGATAACATCGGTACATATCGGAGCAAAATCAGCTGAAACATAAGACTAACTTCAGAATAAGGTCAACCCGGGACCATGATCGTTATCATGTGAGCACACCTTCATTTACTATCCACCTACAAATATTGACTGGGTTAGTAAATAATACAACAGACGTATCTGGTAAAAGATTATTATTTATTTGAAATATTTGAAATATAATTCATCTGCTCAGTAAAATCAAAGCATTAAAGACTTTATTGCCACGTACAATCCGTGCAGTACTAGACTGAAACTGAGCTGCACATGTGATGTGAAAATATGCATAAGCCACATATAACTAACAAACAAATTTTAGTAAAATATATATTTTTGTAATAACTCAAAAAGAATAAAGACACCCCTTCCTCCAATTGAAATAAAAAAGCAAACCAATAACAAAATCCAAAAGCACTGAAGCAATAATTACAACAGATTTTGATTTTCTCTGATAAACCCCTCTTAACATACGCATGCTGTGGCTACACCATCTTTGTGGTGGATAGCTCTGAAGAGCGTGAGTACATCGTGCTCCTCCTCTCTGAGAACTCGCTGACGATTGTTGTGCACTGATTAAAGCAAACAGGAAACCACCCTTTCAGAGTCTTGAGGACCAAATTCCTGAATTTCTGCCCCACAAAAGCGTAGATTATGGGGTTGAGGCAACAATGACTGAACGCTATGGTTTCCACCCACTGCATAGCCAACTGAAGGTCCTGATGCCACTGACAGGTTTGCATATAACCCAAGTGATGCAGGAACTTCATGAAGATGACGATGTTGTAGGGCGTCCAGAAGAGGAAGAAAACAATGACCAAGACTAGGATGAGCTTGACAGCTTTATGTTTCTTCTGAGACTTAATGGTCATTAAGATGGGGATGATACATGAGTAGCAGAACACCATCACTGACAGAGGAATGATGAAGCCAATGACATTCAGTTCAATGTAAGAGAACAGCTTCCATGTCTTATCCGGATAATCCACGTTGCATTTCCATACATTTGAACTATTCTGCACCTTGGAAAAATTTATATTCGGCAGAGAAGCTCCGACACTAAGAAACCACATGAACAAAGTGAGTCCTATGCCAGCTTTGACAGACCGGTACTTTGAGAAGAGCGAGGATTGAGCGTGAACGATGACAGCATAGCGGTCTATGGTCATGAGGATCATGAAGAAGATACTCCCATAGAATCCCAACATGTAGAGTGCTGTCACTGCATGACACATAAAGCCTCCAAAGATCCAATCAGAGATGGCAGCATAGTGAGCCCAGAAAGGCAATGAAATAAGGAAGAAGATGTCGGAAAGTGCGAGGTTGAAAAGGCACACATCTGTCAGATTTGATCTTTGGTGGTATTTGACCAGGACACACAACACCAGGCCATTACCGATGAATCCCACAAAGAAGACAATGGTGTAGAGTATGGGCAGGAAGACTTGGCTGAATTCCCTTATGTTGCTGATGTTGCAGTTGTATTTGTCAACAGTGTTAGCACTGACTAATTCACAGTATTCCGGGTAGTCTTCAGGTGCTAAGAAAAACAAACACCACCTTCGTTATCAAGCATCTCTATAAAATGGATATATATATATTTT
>JAOUQZ010000044.1:2268236-2285170 GCA_028564935.1 Neosilurus hyrtlii | reverse complement strand
ATATATATATTAAATGTGTAATTTCAGGAGAGCCTATCAAACTGGAAACTCTTCGCATGACTCAGTACCCATGAAGTTTCAAAAAGGTTGGTGACCCCTGATGTATATCCTCCAGGCAAGAATTAACATTATGGTAATACCTGTTGAAAGAAACGGTGATGCCTGTCATATTTATATTTATATTTATAGTCATATTGATAATATTGAGTCAGGATGGTCCTTGTCTATGGGGACTTTATGAAATTTAACAACCTAATTAAAAAATATCTAATACATTTTTATTATTTTTTAATTATTTGAAACAATACTTTACCAATACAGGGCAGTGGTGGCCCGGTGGTAGGATTACTGATCCCAGGGTCGCCCTCACCCCCGCCCCCGTCCCCATCCCCGTCCCCAGATTTAGTCTGTCTTCAGTGTGAAGGAAAAACAATGTTAAACTGGCAAAGGTTCACCATTATTACTCCATTCACTAATTCTTAACATATTTATTTTCCTTACAGTTGCATAAATGGCATCCATAAATACAGATTTATATTTTCTTATAGCACTTGCTTGATTTATTCATCTTATTAAATTCACTGTAATGGGTATATTTTATTACTTCATAGTTTAAAACAGCACATTAGCAGCATCAGCAGGAACATTTACAGTATCGTGTTTTTATCCCGTTCCCAAGATTATTAAATTACTTTTTTTGGAGGAAAAATTAGCACTGTCCTGCACTGCCATCTATTGGTTGCTAGGGTTAGTGGATGATGGCAGCATTGTAGAAACTAAATAAGAAATGAACACTCAGAAAAGTCTTATTTGATTAACCCTGTTACCAATTGCCCTTTTGGCATTTTGCTATAATGGAGTTTGGGTATTCTCTACATGACTCCTCCACTGTTCTCAGAGCATTGAGTTGGGATAACTGTGGAAAAAAAGGACACCCAGAACCGCTCAGCAGGCCATCGCAGGGCAACTCTCACACAACCATTCGCACTCACTTCTAGGGTCAGTTTGGGACAGCCAGTGTGCATGTGTTTGGACTGTGAGAGGAAACTGGAATACCACCAAGAAACCCACACAAGAACATTGAGAGCTTGCAAACTTCACCCAGAAACGCCCTTGCCACGCCCAGTACTTGAACCCAGGACCTTCTTGTTCTGAGGCGGTCGTGCCGACCAGTAAATACATAAATTTATGCATAGTTTAATAAGAGCAGCTAAAGTATTATTTGACATATGACCATATGCCGGTCTTTTAGTTGTTTGCTTTATTTCCTTTATAGTCAATCATATAGTACATAAAATTAGTGATATTGCTGTACAGTTCCTTGCATTATATTAAAGCCTCTATTGGTTTCTCTCTTTTTTATATAATCAGACATGACCTGTGCTTTTCAAGAACCATGTCCCAGCCTTTTTCAGTGGCTGTTTGGTGTTAATGATGGTTTTTTTAAACATACTCTATGTATTCTAGGAATTCTGTGGTGTTCCAGGACAAGGTGTGTTTATATTTAGATCATGTGCCATTTTAATTGAACACAGAAGGATATGAGGCAAAAGTGTGATTTCTGGAAGCATCTGTTTGCACCAGAGCTAATTAAGAGCTTTACGGCTGGAGCTGTCCAAGGTGTACCCCACCCTCGTCCAGAGTCGGCTGAGATGGGTGCCAGCCTACCCCGTGACACTAATTAGGATTAAACAGCTTAGAAAATGAGTGAATGATGAATTTTTTATGTAGATTCATAAATGCATTTTTGGAAAATTGTTTTGTAAGATGTCAACCTTGAATCAAAATACAACCAAGCTCGTGTTCCTTCATTTAGAGAAACTAGTGTCAGTGTGCGAATAGATTTTTGAAATTCAATGGGACTGTCTATACTTTCTGAGTATTGAGTGCATTGTGTGCATGTTTTATGTTTGTGGTTTGTCTGGAAGTCAAAATAAGTGTAGTTTGTAACTGAAAAAGGAGGATGAATTCTAAAGTGTAGAGAGTGTTACTTTCTGTTCAGATTCAGTCAACTGCTACCAAACTGCTAGGAAGGCACTTCAGAGTACAGATGGAGAACGACTCAAAGGATACAGCAAGCTGTATATGTCAAATGTAAAATATGTAAAATCCACCTGACCCTCCTTTAGCAGTCCACATACGTATTGCACACATATGTATTGCATATCTGTTTTTAGTGCTTGCATCGTGTACAATATTCATATTCATATGTATCTATCTGCTCTTCATGCGCTTGATTACAATCACAGGACCATTTATCCATCTGGGCAGTATATTTGGAAGGATAATAAAGTTGTGTTCATTTGTTCATTCATGTATTGTAATGTACGAAATGTAAATTTCCCCAGTGTGGAATTAATAAACACAATCTTATCTTATCTTCCCGCGATGGTCTGGTGAGCTGTTCAGGTTGTACCTCACCTTCGCCCGCAGTCGGCCACAACCCTAATTAGGATTTAGGAACTGTGCGAAAGTGGGGTACCCCCTGAACAATTCACAAGACTATCACAGGTCCAGCATGCACACACCTATTCACACTCATCCATAATTAGCGACAATTTGGAGCAGCCAGTTAGCCCGTTAGGGGAGGCTGGCGCCCATCTCAGCTGACTCTGGGCAAGGGCGGGGTTCACCCTGGACAGCTCACCAGGCCATCGCAGTTATATTATCTTATCTTCTTAATATAATATAACTGTATTATAAAATTGGCTCAAGTTTAGCACAATCTGTTTAGTGTGTAAATTAGTTAAGTATTTTGTTGTTGTTGTTGTTGTTGTTGTTGTAGTAGGACAGTGGTGGCTTAGTGGTTAAGGCGATGGGTTACTGATCCGAAGGTCTGCGGTTCAACCCCCACTATCACCACTGTTGGGTCCTTGAGCAAGGCCCTTAACACTCAGTTGTATAAAAAGGTAATTGTAAGTCACTCTGGATAAGAGTGTCTGCCAAATGCTGTAAATGTATTTGTGGTTCTGAGGTGCTTTTGGCTGAACATGTCTCATGTTTTGGGACAATTTGACTTTATTACTCAATACAACAGTGCAGCCTGCAGAGCAAAGTAAGATTCATTCACCTCAAAAGATTATATTCCTGGTTTTATTAATTATGCATTGCTATGCATGTTTAATTAGATAAAAAAATAAATATTTATAAGCATGTCGACCAGAGTGACATGGTGGTGTAGTGGTTAGCATGTCCATCTCACAGCAAGACGGTCCTGGCAAGTCCCAGCCTTGGGTGTTTTTGTGTGCAGAAGACATTGCGTGTTCTCCCTGTGCTTGCATGGGTTTCCTCCGGTTTCCTCCCACAGTTCAAAGACATGCCCATTAGGCTCATTGGCTGTTCCAAATCGCCTCTATTTGTGAGTGTGAGTAGTTGTGTGTGTGTGTTGGCCCTGCAATGGTCTGGCGAGCTGTTCAAGGTGTACCCTGCTTTCTCCCAGTGTTGGATGAGATAGGATCTGGCCTCCCTGTGACCCAAACAGGATTAAGCGGTTCAGCAAATGGGTGACTTAGAAAAAATATTAACCAGCAAAAATTAATTATTATATAAATTAAACCTTATTAATCACGGGTCTGCGTGCAAAATGATTAAATTAAAAAATAAAGTTATAACAATATTATTATTGTTATTATTGTTGTTTTGTTGTTGTTGTAGTTATTATTATTATTATTATTATTGTTATTATTGTTGTTGTTGTTGTAGTAATCATTATTATTATTATTATTATTGTTGTTGTTGTTATTATTGTTGTTGTTGTTGTAGTAATCATTATTATTATTATTATTACAATTATTATTATAATGATGATGATGATGACGATTATTATTATTATTGTTGTTGTTGTTGTTGTTGTTGATGTTGATGTTGTTGTTGTTATTGTTGTTGTTGTTATTAATATTGATATTATTGTTGTTGTTGTTGTTGTTGCTCGTGTTGTTATTGTTGTTATTATTATTGTTGTTGTTGTTTTGTTGTTGTTGTTGTTGTTGTTATTGTTATTATTATTGTTGTTGTTTTGTTGTTATTATTGGTATTATAATTATTGTTGTTGTTGTTATTGTTATTGTTGTTGTTGTTATTATTATTATTATTATTATTATTATTATTATTATTATTATTATTATTATTATTTCCCTTTATAAGCGCTTATAACTTCATTTGAACTGTTTTGCACTTTCCCAGTGTGTGCATCCAGCTCGCCTTCTGTTGCTCGCGCCTAGTTACGGTTGCTAAGCTGCGATTGGGTAGATGGCCTCCAGGGGCGGAGCATAACGAAGGGGTCAGTTCGGATTTAGTCTGAGTGACGTAGAGCGGGAATCGTCTGAGAAAGCAGCAGCAGCAGTAGGTGGATTAAACTTGACTAGCATTAGCACCAAGGACTTAAGCACATGAGAATTCCAGTGAGTAATTATTTTTCTGTACATTTATTTATTGTTTTAAAACTGAAATTAAGTTTTAAATCACCGACGGGGCTCAGTTTAAAGTTTTGAAATGAGTGATTCGGTTAAACTCGGGCTGAACCCCAAACGCCTGATCTCTCCCTGTACACGCGCACTACCAAGAGCACTAAGTCGTGGAGTTTGACTCTAAATGAAGTGCACTCGAGTTCGGGGTTCAGCCATTCAGGATGCGGCTCACGCATGGAAACCCAACAGGTGTTTCTAACTCAGATTGACACTGGGGGAACAAAATGGGGGGGTCACCATCAACATCAACCTGTAATTACTTCAGAATCAGTCAGCTGACTGTTATGACTCTTATATTTTTGGAGGCATTTTTTCAGAAATGTATAATTTATTCATGCAAATGAGGCGTCGAGCAATTAAACCTGCATAAATTTGCATAATTAATTAAATGAAGAATCTAGACTTTGGGTGATGTAAGAGGTTAAAGGTCAGCCTGAAAAAAAATTCAGATTACTGTTGGATCATATCCAGAAAACACCATCATTCACTGATTTCCCCCAAATATTTAATTTATTGATATAAAATAAAATATTTGGGGGAAATCAGTGAATGATGGTATTTTCTGGATATGATCCAACAGTAATCTGAATTTTGGAAACTTTCTGTGTATTAAGTTTCTAATGAAGGCATCGTAGTATTAAAAACAGGATATATTTACATTTTACATGAAGATGTGTGTGCACGGGTACATGTTTGTGTCTGTATGTATATACTGGATCTATATATATATATATATATATATGAAAGGGGTGGAGCGTAAACCAAAATTTTCAGTAAAATTCGGGACTCATGGCTATTTTCGGCTGATTCAGCTCCTCAAAAATAGCCTCAGGAGCACTACATGCCATTTTGGAGTAGCGCTATCTTGGGTTTATTCACGAACCGCGACAGAGGGTGAGCCATAGGTGAGGCGTAGTGCTTAGCATGTCTGCCTCTCAGCAAGAACGTCCCGAGTTCGAGTAAATGCTTGCGTGGGTTTCCTCAGGGTACTAATGTGATGGTCTGGCAAACTGTTCAGGATGTACTCCACCTTCGCCCGGTGTTGGCTGAGATAGGATCCGGCCTCCCCGTGACCCTGATAGTAGGAATAAGTGTCGCCCGGTGTTGGCTGAGATAGGATCAGGCCTCCCCGTGACCCTGATAGTAGGAATAAGTGGTTTGGCAAATGAATGCGTGAGTAATACTAAGCTAACTTTTTCATTTATAAATAACGAGGATCCCAAAAAAAACATATAAGGTGAATCCAGGAACGTGGAATAGCTGAGGATGCCCCTGCTCTTGATGTAACAGTAGCACCGGGTGCCCTCATCACCCGAGACATATTTTCAAAAGAAAGGATTTTCCAAGCGGTGTCGTGGGTGGGGAAAAAGAAAAATGGTAAAACAAATGTTTTTTTCCTGTAAAGATTTTATATTATTTTTTTTCTTACTTATGAACATTTTTTTAGTCTTAAATCTTACAACCTAAGAGACGAGACCTATTTAATATTCGTGATTATTTTCATCAGGTGGTATGGAAATCAACGGGCTGTGGTCTGGAGTGCACTTCTACGGTCGCCGTTAATAAGCAGTTCAAGACTGATCACTGATAACGCAACACTTACAGTATGGACACGAGTTCCTCTGCAAGACCTCCAGTAGGGTATGTGATCTATTGGCTTCATTTAACATGCAAAAGGCGTTTGAGGAAAACACACCCACGCCCACATTTCCTACTTGCTGAAATATAGTCAAGAGAAACATGCTTTATGTCTAGTGTAGCTTTTAGTTAGGAAAAACACCAAGTCTAATAAAAATGCCTTCCGTTCAGTTTATGGCACTTTTTAACACTCAATATTGTTACATAGCAGCTTTACAGATCCCTAACGCGCAGTGGTGAGGGAAAACTCCCCAGGACGACACGAGGAAGAATCCGCCAGAGGAATCAGACTCAAAATGGAGCCCGCCCACTTCAGGGTTGCATAAGATAGCGTGAATATCCTAAAGGTGTAGAAAAGTCAATAAAAGCAATACAATAAACAACATCATGTGTTCGTAGGATGTTCTTGATTACAGGATGCAAATAACGAGTTTATGGGGACATTACAGAAGCACAGCAGCCGGAACACATCGACCATATCCAGCAGGGTCGAGGATAGTGTGTGATGATAACATCATGGAGTTTGCATGATGCTAATCTGTGGTCAGAGTCTTCCATTACTTGTTTGCCGTGGCCGGGACACACCCTCCGTGTCTGGTCAGTGACGCCGGGTGTGGCCTAGTAGTCTGGCTTTCTTGTTCTGTCTTCTTCTGACCCAGCAAACATCTGATTGGACAAGAATTCTGCACATCCTGGACGTTTTGGCTGTTTTTCTGTAACCGCAGTTCTGAGAGTAGTTTAGGCTTCAAGGAAGATCACGGGTCTGTATTAAAGAACTCGTTCCACCGTATTGCATCTGGAACGAGTCTTCACTGCCACTGACACATCTGAACAAAATCCTGACCACACCCACACCCACCTGAGTCCAAGAGATAGTTCTGTTTGGGACTGTCAGGGTCACTGGTGAAGGTCAGAGCAGGGTCACAAGGTTTTGTTGATAACTTTGAAACAAGTACCAGTAGACAAGTTAGTGACAACTAGTGTTCACTTGTTAAGAGAAGGTGACACGGGGTGTAGTGGTGAGCACATTCTCCTTACTGCAATAAAAACCCTACTAGGTTAAAGTCTTGAGCAAGGTGAAGGTGTTTGTCTGTGGAGTTTGCATGTTTTCCTCATGCTTGCGTGGGTTTCTTCTGAGTACTCCGGTTTCCTCCGACAGTCCAGAGACAGGCACATGAGGCTAATTGGCTGTTTCAACTTGCACATAGGTGTCAGCCCTATAATAAACTATCACACTGTTCAGGGTGTACCCCGTGTTCACCCACTGTCGGCTGATATAGGCTCCAGCCTCCCCACGACCTTATTATTAGGTTTAAGTGGTTTAAAGATGAATGAATGAACTGAAAGAGAGAGACTAATAAAGGACACTGGTTGAGAGAGGTACAGGAGGAGTGCCTCTCTGTCACAAAGTAAAACCTGGGTGAATATTCATTTTATGACTCATTATTAAACCCACTACGGTACAGGTGTTATTGTACCTAGGCACCTATGTGTTCCTTTTAACCAAAAAAGTGGCTATATGGGCCTAACAGTATATAAAGGGTACAGCCGAGTACCTCAGAGGGTCCTGCGTCAGAGTGAGAGTGCAGTTCAGGGAAATGAAATATTGCAGGAATATCGATTCCCTATCCATGACATCAGCCGTACCTTTCTCTCGACTAGGTGTGTGGAACGCTTGTGCTGCCACTTGGCTCGCTGCCCCTATTTAACAGGACAACGGTCCTCTTTGTACCCTTCACTCTGAGCCCCCAGTGCTTTTATGTAATCAGACCCCATTCCATAGCTCATCGGGGTTTATTTAAAGCCTGCAGTTGGTGAACGCTCTCACAGCAACGAGATCGAAGTGCGTCTTGTTCACGTATTTACCAAAGAAGCTGAATGGGAGATGAGGTTTTCATGCTGCTTTTATGTGCAGTACATAAAAATAAAATACCACTGAGGGAAAATTAAATTTGTTTATTAATGTTCATAGGAAAAACGTTATCATTTACTAGGTATTTAAAGGATTTATAACTACAGTGTGTATTTCAGTTACAGTGAAATGGCTACAGGTTTGTGCACACCTGACCGTCATATTATTAAATCAGATTTTTATTCTTTATAAACTCCGCTCTTCCCGCTCTCAACTTTCCCAGATTTCGGAGTGAAGTCAGCAGCTTAGGAAATAAAAAAAATAAACAAAAGTAGGGGTTTGTGAAAGGTTTTCTTTCTATTACTTACCACCTTTATTCGTTCCTTCATGCCTTTTCATTTGAGTTTTGGCAAAGGTTTTGTAATTGGCAGCATCTGTTTGTCTTCTTCTGTGAACAAAATCCTCACCACACCCCCTCGTTGGGGACACTGCCCTATCGGAGTCCCAGAGACGAGTTGATCTTGGAATGTCTAGGTCAAAGGGCAAGCTCCCAAAGTTTTGGACATGCAGCAGTTATAGCTTAGAACACAGGCTATAACTAAAGAGTTAGAACACTTCGATTTGGTACAAGTGCCTTCACCTTGAATGACCTTGAAAGATCAAACCCCAGTCACCTCATGAAACCTTCAAACAGGCGATATTCATGTATTTAGTTCTTTATTTTGCCTATTTGGCCACGTCCGTGTACTAACATCGTAAGATGAGCTCATGGGTAATTAAAACAAGTTCCCATATAGGACCTATTTGCTACATTATTCGAACTGTGTGGTGGAAATGCCGTGTATTCCATAAGTATCCCTCTGGTTTTCCTGTGTTTCTCTACCGTGAATATTAAACATACCCAAATGGTTTTTACCAGGGCTGGAATTTAGCAAAATTAAGCTACTGGCCAACAGGACTAGTAAAATTATGAAAGTCCTCCTTCATATTTACTGGTAAGGAACACTATATCTTCACTGCCTATCGGATTTGTTGGGTCGCCGGCAGAATGACTTGCTAGCTAATTTCACTCGCCCTACAGATTTTTGACTCGCCACGGGCCAGCGGACTAGTGATAATTTCCACCCCGTTTCACGGCAACATAAAAATAAGGTGTTTTTAAAAAAAATAGGTTTAATATCAATGAGATCTAGATAATATATAGTCACCTGTTTGTACTGGACAGAATTGGAAAAAACTACTATTAATGAAGGATCTTTTCACGTCTTGCATTGTTTAGTTTGTCTGAATGAAGAACTGAAAAAAGTTGATCTGACGGCATGAGCCGAACAAATGTGTAGGCAAAAGTGGGTTTTTTTGTTTGTTTGTTTGTTAGACACAATCTAAGCAAAAGGCACAGCTGTGGCTTGGTGTACTTCATCAAAGTTGGTTTACTTTTTCCTCACCGTATTTGCTACGAATCTATAAAAGTGTGCAATGGACTGGTGGGCTGCTCAGGGTGTACCCCGCCTTCGTACAGAGTCGGCTGGGGTAGGCTCCAGCTTCCTCGTGACCCTAGTAGAATTTAGCTGCTCGGCAAATAAATGAAATGATGAATTAACTCATTGATCAGTTGCTTAAATATGTACAGTGGGAAACCCAACCAAAAACCATACAAGTCATGAAAGTTGGGTTTTGCCCTGATGTTTGTTCTGGGCGTAGCTAAAAAAACTAAAAGCTATGAATGTTCACTAAGTCAACACACATTGAAATTTACATTCATTTTAAAGATCATAGTACAACTGAGGGCTAGCGTAGCTAACTAGCATTACCAAACTACTTAAACTGTGATTTAAAAAAAAAAAGAAAAAGAGGAAAGGAAGAGCTATGTTTTAATTATTATTCTTATTCTTATTATTGTTAATAAAATGTTAAAGGTAATAGGTTGTGTGTTATGTGGTGTGTCTTGGATAAAGATTAAGTGTGTTTGCATGTAATAACAGTATCTTGCCCTCCTGCCTTTTGCTTGGGTTTTCGCATTTCTTTGTTCTTGGCGTCTGTAAAATTTAAGCAACCCGTTCCCACTTGTGTTCTTTTTGTTTGCCGTTGATGTGTACTTGACTGATCTGGGTTGGGTTTTACTGAGCCGATAATTGTTTTTCCACTTTGGCCCCACTTGTTAAATTTAGGAACTCATGAAACTGCACTTGTATAAACCCGAATTCAGAGGTGATGAATGCTTACATTTGTAACTTAGTGGCTACCTTTTAAAACGATACCCTGCCATTAGCGGAGGTCTTTTTAAACTGTATATAGCTCAAGGTTGAATCTAGCCCAAGGCACCAAAACAGAGCCTTGTTTAGTCTGCTACAGTAGTTGTTTTTATCGCCATGACTCGGAAAGCAATAACAAAGATCCAACAAGTATCAGGCCCGGCTTGTAAACAGTACATTTGTATCAGAAGAGTACTGATGTGTCAGTGATGGTAAAACTGGAATAGTTATACCGGTAATGTTTATATAGCTGATGATGTCACGTACCTGCAGATTTAAATTCTCTCAATTAAATTCTCTTAATATTACTCCGAGAAATTTTACTGCTGTCACTAATTCTACTTCTACTATTCTACTATACTATTATTATAATTTATTATACTTAATGACAGCAATTAGAATTGCTCTTTCTGATGTCATACTACTCTTGGTAGTACTACTACTCTTACTTACGCTACTAGAACTATTTTCAGTTCTATTTATCATGGTATCATGATTACTGTAACTTGCGAATAATATGCTAATATTAATAATATAATTGCTAGTTCAACGATTTTTCTCTTACTAATCTTACTATTGCTGATGTTTTTATTTTGATATGTTGCTAGTGCTAATACTCTTACTGCTACTGCAACTAATCATACTGCCGTTACTGCCGTTGCCACTAATTTTCTACTTCCTACTAGTATTTCTACTCTTAATCCTAGTTTGGCTACAATTACTGTTACTGCTGCTGATATTGTACTACTGCTGGAATACTGTTATTGCTAGTACCTGTACTTTTACTGTTACTAATAATTCTTTCTAATTCTTATGTTTCTATTTTTTCCCGATACGATAATATCACGATACCTAGGGTCTGATTTGTGGTTGTGTTGCGATTTTGTAAGTATCGTGATTCCATTTATATCCCGATTTTTTTCAGCTTTTTTTGTTACAATTCTAAAACCTTGAACCATGGACAAAAGTTTGGTAACTGTTATTCCTGAACGAAGCATGAAGTTAACAAATAATTAATCATATGGGGTGCTGTGCTACCTGCTGATGTGAGTTTATAGTGCCCTCAGAGGGACTGTAAAGGAATGGCAATATATTTTACCTCCTCAAATACAAATGATTCAAAAATCCATTTTGGAGCCAGTGTGGTCACACATTGTGATCCATTTTTCCCATCTCTACTATAAATACTTCTATTGCTAGTACTACTTCTCTTAGTACTGCTGCTACTACTACTATAACTATATTTGCCCTATATCTGCTATTATTATTATTATTATTAGTGTTCCTACTATTATAATATTGGTATTACTATTAATATTGTCTCTTTTACTACAAGTTCTACTTGTACTACTAATTTTGCTATAGTACCGTTAGTATTGATGGCATCGAGGTCGGGTCTAGGAGGGAAACCCAGGCATCCTTCTCCCCAGTGACGCTGTCCACCTCCTCCTGGGCGATCATGAGGTGTTTGCAGGGCAGGCTGGATACGTAATCCCTCCAGCGAGTTCTGGGTCTGCCCTGGGGCCTCCTCCAAGTTAGATTCAACACCTCTCTTCACGCAGTGAAGGAACGAGGCCAGGAGGCATTCTAATCAGATCCTCAGACCACCTTAACCGGCTCCTTTCGATGCGAAGGAGCAGCGGATCTACCTCGACTTTCCCTCTGGATGTCTGAACTCCTCACCCTATTCCTAAGGCTGAGCCAGGGTGCCCTCCGAAGGAAACTCATTCCAGCTGCTTGTATGTGTGATCTCATTCATGATGGCACCACAGTTTTATTACTGCTGCTGCTGCTACTGAAAGCTGGGGGGAGACGATTGTCTGTTTCAACACTCACACCAGTATTACATAAGGTCTAATGCCAGGGAACTTTCCCATGTGGTGGAATTGTAGGATTTGAGTTGGCATATTATTTTAAAAGCTCCCTCAGTCATTGTCTGGCTTGCGTTTGCTATTTATTGTCTCTTTCCTAATTAGCTTCTGTCTGTTTTTCCTTTTAGGTACGTCAGCCATGCTGTGGCTTTTTGCGAGAGTGTTTTTTGAAACGTATGTGCATGAGACACATTTTGAAATACAAGCGATTTAGAGGTTTGATGATTTCAGCGAATTCAGCAAGTTGTAGCGGCACACCATTTCCACAAATTGACACTTTGCGTTCATGATGCCCCTATTACATCCCTGTGTATAAAAAGGTTGATTTAAATCATAGGTATAATTTTCGAGTAAAATACGTTGCGTACAAGATACAACATTTTTAAAGAGCACCAAGCTGTTTTTCCCCCTAAACAAGCAGTTTTCTTTGCAATCTTAGGAGAAGCAGCCTGCTTATTTGAGAAGTTTTGTCGGTGGCGCTCCCTCGGGAGGAGGCTTGAGAATGTCAGAAGAATGTCAAGAGCATACAAGGAGACCAAGTTTAATCAGGAGTAAGCTTTTCTTGCTTAGCTATTTATACTACAGCGCTGCTTAAAATGCTTTCGTTTATGATCATTTTTGATCACAGCAGTTTTGACAGCGGTTATGTGGTATAATCTGTTTTTTTCTTTCTTTCTTTTTGCTACCTTGTTATTGGTAGATTAGCTCCACTGCACTTCTAAGGAATTGCATTCTCATTCATAAGTACTTAACGCTATCTCAATGTGCTTTGATATGCTTGTGAACTACACAGTGAATGTTTGTCTGTTGTCCAGCAACTGGAGCTTAAAATAGAGCTTCCATACTGTCATTAAGCCCCCTCTGTCTCTCTCTCTCTCTCTCACTCTCTCTCTCTCTCTCTCTCCCTCCCTCGCTCGCTCGCTCGCTCACTCACTTCCTCTCTTCCACACACACACACACAAACAACTCCCACCTCAGAAACTCGGCGTCACACCCTGTACTGATCACTTGTGTCCGGAGAGTTAAAATATATCAAGTGTTTCAGATTGCTAGAGCAGATATTTTGATATGGGTGTGTTTACCGTCCATAAAAAAATATAAAAATAAAAATAAATGATAGTGCAGACGTGTCTGATTGCAGTGTGAGGGACAACCATGTGACACTCTGTGGTGTTTGCTCATGTGAGCGCTGCCGTATGTTCATTCCAGACACCACAACCAGTTAGCGTGTGCCTATAATTCTGGCCTCTGAGGTGCCTTAAGCCTTGCCCTCCTGTGGACAAATGATTTCAAAGTCTATTGAATTTCAATTCCCTTTAAGTCAGTTATGAGAAAAGGAGCCTAATTTGCTAAAGTATTTAAATGTGTAATTTTACACATTTCTTTATAAACCGTATTCGTCCCTAATGAGCAAACCTGCAGCCAATCTGGAAAGGAAAAACTTCCTCAGGCTTCACAAGGAAGAAACCTTGAGAGGTACCAGACTAAAAAGGAAAACCCATCCTCATTTTGGTGAAATCAGATTAAAGGAGCTTCTAAGATGAGAACACCAACCAGCAGTAGAGGTTCAGAGAGCAGAAAGATCAGGATCACTGGTATTTCAGAAGTAGCATGTGTACCTCAGCAAAAGCACAGAAAGAGAGAGGAGGGTTGTTAGGCATGCTCATAACAGTGTAAAGATTGACTTTATCAGTGCTGAGTGCAAGCAGGGTGTCTGGCTGGACTTTGACAGCATCACTAAAAAGAGAGAACCAGACGGTCAGACGTGAGGGCACCCTGTGACATAAGGCTAAAGTGTTTACATTTAGGATACTATGTGTACAGATGAGTGGAAGGATGTAGGGTTATGCAAGCCATGAAAAATCAGGTCAGAACATTACTCTAAAGTATGGAGCTTTATGTGCAGGGAGTGCTTTGCAGCAGCTTCAGTGTGTAGAGCATTGAGGACTTATTATCCACAAAAGAGAGAACAAGTTTTTATAGCTTGTGTGTATTATGATTGATTCTATCTTGTTTCACAGATTTCCACAACATTAGGTGTAAGTATGAACTGCTAAAAAAACCCCGGATTATTAAACCATTAGGAACAATAAATACTTTGCATCAGATTACATAACACCTCGTTATCGCTGATTATTGGCCAATAACTGCAAGCTCAGAAGTGTTTTATTATTGGGAACTAGTGCAGTCACGAACTGATCTCTGGGTAATCTAGACCAGATAATAATTGGGTTATAAACTTTATGGTATTAGATTTGTTTTAATTCCTAAAAAATGAGTTTGAGCAGCTTGGGTGATCCTTCACAACTGCTGTAAATATTTAAAGTGCATGTGCTGACATGTGTCATGTGGCCAGTTATAAGCGCCTATTTTGAGTGCATTATTTGGTAGACCTGGTGTGGGTTTCTGTATCATCGACGCCTAATGAAGTAAATACTCCTTAGAACTTGTTAGCACTCCTCATCATCCCATTCACGTACTTCACACATTGAAGCAGAAAATATGTTTCTCTTATTGTTCCGCTTAAGGAACACGCTTAAGGAACAAGGTCTAACGTAGGCAGTGGAATGGCTGGAACTGCCGTAGCCATTTAATAAGCATTCCTCTGGATTTTGGGGTGGTCTCTTGCAAAATATGGGAGACGGATACGTGCACATGGCTAACTAAGCGTCTGGGATGCATATATCGCAGCAGCCATTGTTTATTGGCAGGGACTGTGATGCATATGTCTCAGTCGCTCTTCCATTACATTTTTAACTCCATGGAAGTCTGTGCGGAATTCGATACCTTCACTGTTGAATTCATCTGCTGCTTAATCTGCCTACAGTAACTTTCACCATGACCAAACTTTTCATGAATGGATGCCATGCTCTTCCATTTCTAAAGGTGGCTCCCGTGTATCCCCTAGAAGTGTGTGGAACACTGACAGCACAATGCCGGTTGGCTCCTTGAAGTACTCCTAGAGCCCACCGTTGTCTTTTGTGAAGTAGTTGGGTACTCTGGGTACTCTGGTTTCCTTCCACAGTTAAAAGACATGCACAGTAGGCTATGTTCTAAATTGTCCCTAGGTATGAGTGTGCATGGTTGTGTGTGCGTGTTGCCCTGCAGTGGACTGGCAAACTGTCCTTGGTGTACTCCGTGTTCTCTCAGTTTTGGCTGAGATCCTTGTCGACCTTAATAGGATTAGGCGGTTCGGGTAATGAATAAATGAGAAACTATGATGACGGCACATTCGACCAATTAATGGCCTACGTTACTTCACTTCACCAACACATTTGTAACTTGTCATCAGGAGGATTGACAGAGGGGGCTCACGTGAATGATTTAATGTATTCCCCCCATGTCTTTGAAGGACATGTTACAAGTACGCAAGTCAAGCGCACACCGTCTAAATAAAATACAAATGGCGCATAAGGGCAGTCGAGACGACAGGTCTGCAAGGATGAGTTATGACTTCTGTTACTAAAGATTGTGTGTGTGTGTGTGTGTGTGTATGTGAGAGAGAGAGAGAGAGAGAGATTATCCTTACTATATCACAACCTGCCAACCCTGATACAAATCACTGAGTAGCTCCATCATAACAACTGAAACCACGAGTGTTAGCACTGCACATGGACCAGAGACATCACGTTACTAAGAAACGATACACAATCTCATACACACTTTCACGCTCTTACTCAGCATGATGCATGGAGGAGAATCTAAACATTACTAACTGCCCAACTCATCGCATCCTGTATTAAAAAAACGCACAAATTAGTTTTTCTCTGAATAAGAATGCAGCAGGTGTTAATAGGGTGTGAAGAGCATGAACACGCGCCTCCGATGTGTGAAAGTCTGCCTGCAGAGCAAAGAGGAGTAATTACTGGTGTGCAGCTCTCACCCCTCAGCTCAGCTGCTCAGGGACTTTGGAACAGGCTAATTGTTATTTCCTGCTGTTCCCTCTTAGTCCTCGTCTCAACCTACCTACCCCAGGGGTCCTCAGCAGACACTTCCTTCTGCCTCGCACACCTGTCTTACTAGGTGAATGTCTTAAAGGGACAGGTTTCCACACAGATCATCAGTTAGTAATACTTACCCTGCTTGCTCATGGATTACTGCTGGAGAATCACATGGGCATGGCTCGAGTTAAATACATGATACTAAGCCTATCGTATACCATCACACCAGTGGTACGAAATGACAACGATCTAGACGAGCCGTGTATCGCGGTATTAGTCACTTGTTAAATTTTATATAGTTTACTGTACATGGCTGCCAGCTACTCTGGTTGGATGGAAAACGAACCAACGGTGAAAAACAGTGCTGCTTTTATTTTAGCTAGTATGATATTTTTGAAGATTAGCTGGTTACAGGTCTCTGAAATTAAGGTACACAGTAGTTTCCTTCTTGGAATCCTGGGAAATGAACCAAGCTTAAGAGGAATGCTTTGTGACACACCCGATTAATTATCAATAACTAGGATACTTGACTTGGAATCAGTGTCGATATTAACAGGTATCAAAAAATACTTGACATATTAAAAAAACCCCAAAAAGTTCTAATTATAATTATTATTTAATGTTTTTATTTTTGGTTTTTTTTTTTTTGGGGAGGTCTGGAGAAAGGTTTCAGTACTTTTGGCAATTCATTTATTCATCATTCACTTTCTGAACCGCTTAATCCTAATTAGGGTCACTGGGAGGCTGGTGCCCATCTCAGCCGACTCTGGGAGAGGGCGGGGTACACCCTGGACAGCTCGCCAGGCCTTCGCAGGGCCATCAGTCACACAACCACTTACACTCACACCTAGGGGTGATTTGGAACAGCCAATTAGCCTACTGTGCATGTTTTTAGACTGTGGGAGGAAACCGGA
>JAOUQZ010000044.1:2254709-2267087 GCA_028564935.1 Neosilurus hyrtlii | reverse complement strand
GAGTGTGAGTGTGAATGGTTGTGTGACTGTTGGCCCTGCGATGGCCTGGCGAGCTGTCCAGGGTGTACCCCGCCCTCTTCCAGAGTCGGCTGAGATGGGCACCAGCCTCCCCGCGACCCTAAGTAGGAATAAGCGGTTCAGAAAATGAATGAATGTATTGTTGCTGCATAAATTCTTTATTATGTTTATTATAAAACATATATATCACGACCTAATCATTTCCCCACACACACACACACATGTATATATATATATATATTGTATGTGGGGGAAAAATAATAGTACTACAATTTCATCCCGACAAGCCTGTTTCATGGTTGCCCCTCATTAGGAGATTTTCTCTTTGAAAGGACAATTTCTTTTTGTATTTCAGTCATGTTCATTTATTCGTTAATAAATGTGTGTGGGGGGCCTTGAAGCAATGATTAGATGGTCAGGTGGGCGTAATTAGCATCTACAGGGAGATCGATCTCCAGAAACAGGATTGGTAACCGCTGTATTAATATAAAACTTTTTTATCTTTTCCCCCACACAGAATATGTGAAATAGTTTATTTCCAAAGAAATTCCACAAGTCCCTTTTTTTACTTTGGAAACAGATTTGGAAACAACATAAATCATCCCTCAATGACCGTCATCAGTCATCCGGCAGGTCAGTGAATTGATTTGATATCCTGCACCAGACATACAGGTTCGACATACAGGAGCTGCCTTAAGATGGTCCGTTAGAAGGTTTGTATCTCATTCAAAGATGGCTTTAAGGGTAGTGTGGGGCTCTGATTTTTATTTTATTATTTATTTTATTTTTTTGGTATAGCCTCAGTTTGTTGGTCAGGATCTTTTCCAGGTTGTCAGGCACTTATAATAATATTATGAACCTGTCTGTGGCTAAAACAAGCACATGTATGTAAATGCTCCTCATGGAGTTGCAGTTGGCCAGATACCAGAGTTTTCTTTGAACTATGCATGGCTAATTTAAGGGATGATTATTGTACATACAAGGCTTCTAAGGCCTGCGCCTCTGCACTCTTTAGCCTCCCATTCCTATTGTTGGCTGACAGTTTTGAGCAGGTTTGAGATTTGAGGCTTGAGACGCTTTTCTGCTCACCGTGGTTGTACGGAGTGATTTCAGTTACTTCCTGTTAGCATGAACACGTCCGGCTGTTCTCCGTTTGAGCTCTCTGATCAGCACGGCATCTCTGTGAGCAGAACTGCTCCTCGCAGGATGCTATTTGTTTTTCATAATAATAATGTTTCCCAACTCTCGGGACTGCCGTGTGAAAACCCCAGGAGACCCCGGCAGTATCTGAAATACTCTCGTCGGCTCATCTTGCATCAGCAAGTCACTGAGATGGCATTTTCCCAACCTCTGATATCTGCTGGAGCTCTTGACCTGTTTCTTGGTGACTTTGTGTCCCCGGCCCAGCTCTATTTATATACTTTCATTGTAGTTTTATCTGACACTCTAGTAGGCAGAGGCAAGTGAAGATCCATAGACGATGACGTGCAATGGCCAAATGAGATTATAAGTTCATTTAATATTAAAATGTTTCCCCAACAGAACAGGTGCAGGTAAATGAATATTTCAAAACCATAACCTAGATAATATCATCCACCATGATTACTGTGCTATGGAAATAAGCCTGATGGGAAATTTTATATGAGCACTAGAATAATTTCACACGCTATGTTGGAAACGGGCGGGCTGCCATTTGGCAAAAATTAATTAATCCATCTCTGAAGGCAGTCGTTTTGCCACATGTGGCTGCCGTAAAGAGAGGAGAGCTCTGTAAATCTTTTAGAACTCTCTCTTATCCTTATGGTGAGTAATTGGTCCCAGGACACCGCTGTGTGTTTGTACTGCGTTCATTCCGTCTCCCTGGAGAAGTCTCTGTGTTTGTTCCAGCAGCTGTAGAACTTTAAAGACCACTAAAGCTTGACATTCTGGGTGAGGGCAAGTGGACGTGAGCAGCATCTAGTTGTCCACTAAACAGAAATTCTCAAATACTGCTCACCATTTCTCCAAGTTTCAACTACTGAGCATCAGCATTGTACCAATATGACCTCCCGCTCACACCCACGAGGGAAAAGGCAACATCTGTGTATATGTGTCGACACGATATAAGGAAAAAGTCAGTCAGTAGTTCAGTTGTTTAGTGGGTCAACCAGTCAGGATGTCACTGTGCCTGTCAGCGACTGTCAATCAGTAATTTCTCAGTAAGTTAGTAGCTAAGAATCAGTAAGTTATTGTCATTCTTTCAGCCAATCACTGATCAGGTATTTAGTTAGCCAGCCAGTAACTGGGTCAATAATTCCATCGGTCAGTCAGTGTCATCACACAGTAAGTCTCTCAGTATATCAGTCAGTTAGTAATTACATTAATCAATCAAATGTCATCAGTCAGTCAGTAACTGTCAGTATGTCTGTCAATCTGTCAGTTAGCCAATCAGAGGTTCGATCCAGTGATTACTGCAAGAGCACCCTTTGTTGTTTTGTTGCTTGAAAAACATGGATCCAATCCGTGTGTGTGTGTGTGTACAGGAGTCTATATTTGTTTATTTATCCTCTATACACTTTTCCTTATTGTTTTCTGATCATCCAAAATGACGCACTTAAAATCAACATAACACGCAGCAAAGAGGTCGACCCAAGCGTACAGGCTAACCTGATCACCTCGTTAAAAGCGCATTTAGATATTTTGAGTATGTAGAGTTTGAATTTCAATTTAAATGTTATGATTATGCATATACTGCAAATGCTGCTGTGGCATTTTATATTCGTTTTTTGTGTTTTTAGTGTGCAGTAAGAAGTCAACGGTGGAAGTTGATAATCACGTACATCTAAAGCACTAATACTGAGATAGCCACAGTTTGGGGTTTGTGTGTGTGTGTGTGTGTGTTTGTGTGTGTGTGTGTGTGTGTGTGAGAGAGAGAGAGAAAGAGAGAGAGAGATTAAACAGTAGTTTGGCTGGCAAGTAAATTGCAGAATAATATTACTGTGAGAGTCAGAGTGAACTGGGAAAACTGGGAGGCCTGGCAGTGTATCCCCCCCTGTAATATCCATCTGTCATCTAAGTGAGGCAACAGTTATAAATCTGCAGCTGCTCTGGGTGTGGAAGGCTTTCAGTCCCACCATCTTGCTCTATCCCGGTGTATAAATATAGGTTGCCAAGAGATCAGCATGTGTGCTAACAGGCATGTGGCTCTGAGAGGCTAGAAGTGAAGGAGCTCACCCACACACCGCTGCACAGTGCCAGCAAAACGTGCAAGATTCTCAACTACTTGCCGAACAAGTGTTAGTCCATTAAAGCTGATTTGTGGTGATTGCCATGTAGGTCGTTGGAAAGTTCCAACACTCTTGTGTTTTAAAGATCTGTTTGTAATGGTTAATTTATGTTGACTGTTTCAGACTGGTTTTAATGTTTATTTATTTATTTATTTGCCTCTGAATGAAAGTTTTTACTGATCTTAATAGCCTGGACTTCCTGTGAAAATGGATTTGGGGGAATTGTGGGTGTTGAAGCTATTACAGACACTATTCCTCATTGTTGACACATGCACTTTCACACCCACAGCTACATACATATACTTTGATGAAATTTTCTCAGAAACTTTCATACTAATTTCATATTTTCAAATCAACCTGTTGCTCAACCGGCTAAATTTCTTGGGGTGGCCCCAGGATGATCCCAGGCCACTTGTACATGACTTTCCTTTTAGTGACATTATTTATTTCAAATAACTTTGAGATCTTCGCTCTGAAGATCTTGACATGATAACACCTTACGCTTCGATACCGTATTGAAATAGGACGGGTTTCATCCGCAGGAGGTTCTAGTCAATGGCACCTAACATCATCACTCGCTCACTTATTTACCAAAGCACTCAATCCAAATACAGTCGCAGGGACACTGGTGCCTAAGGTAGGGTACACCCTGAACAGCTCGTCAGACCATCGCAGAGTCAACACACACAACACCACACCCTACCTAGGGGCAAGTTTCTTAACCTAATGTGCAGGTCTTTGGACTGTGTGAGAAAACCAGAGTACCCAAAGGAAAGCCACACAAGCACGGTGAGAACTTGTAAACCCCACACAGAAACGCCCTCGCCAAGCCCGGAACTTGAACTCTTGCTGTGAGGTGGACGTGCTAACCACTATGCCGCCATCCTATGCCACTATGCACGTGAAGGTATGATGAATTAAACCCTTTGGGGCTTGCTGTTATCGTTTACCTTCACTACACCACACCACACTGAGATTGAGCTGCATTTAGATGGGAATTTTTGTTTTGTTTTGTAAATATTTGCCCCCATCTCTAGCACTCAGATGACTCTTCCTGCATCCACCCGGGAGGACCAGAGGTCCTCCTGACATCGTTTAAATCACTCTCTGAATCATAGTGGCTATAACTGCCATTTCTTCCACTGTATGTTTTTATTTCGTAGCCCTTTTCCATTCCAGTTTTGCAAAGGAGAAGTTGCTGTTGTCTAGAAGGAAATCATGAATCATTGTGTGGTTTTAACAGCTTGCCCAGTTGACTGAAGAGATTCTATGACTGTACAGTCTGATGTTTAAAAAAATGCCTGTATAAAAGGATTAATGGGCTTTAATAAAGCTTCCATTGTTTGTTACTTGGCCATCTGTGAACTGGTCAGCTTTTACGCTCCAGTTGCCTGTGGAGGCCTTCGGAAAACAGATCTTCCTGTTTATTTGACTCAGCACACTTCCACTGTCATGAGGATGACAAGGTTTGTCATGAGACTTGTCTAGACCCAATACAAATGGACATAGAGACCCAGAAGGGTTTGAATTTGACTCAAGTATGCTAGTTAGCTAGTGTTTGTTAAGGTGTGTGTTATTTGTTCTGTTAAAAAAACTTTAAATTTATTCGTTATTTATTTTACAACAATTATTAGACGTGGGGTTACAGTCACTTACACTGTCTGACATATTTTTTGACAATTTTAGGACATTTTAAATTATGATGTTGCACCATGAGATGCAGCACCCAGATATGTGTGTTTTGATTTTCTTGAGAGTACTCGAGTACGTCATCCGCGTAACTGTGTTGCTATACAAAATGTTTATTATCTTTGCCTGAAGTAGTTGGTGGAGATATTGTAATCTCCAGCATTTGTGAGTCAGTTTGTCTGTGAACAAAATAGATGATCTAAGTTTGGAATGTCTAAGTGAGAGTTCAAGGTCAGAGGAAGGTCACACATTTTTGGAGATAGACATTTCCTATGTCAAATTTAAATGATGTATGTCTCAAAAACAAAGTGACATAGACCCATAAATGCAGTGAGGGACACATAGGACACCATAGACACACCTTCAAATGGCAAAACTTTGATCTTGAGTGACTTTGACTTTCACCTTTCAGCTTGAGTGACATTGAAAGGCCAAAATCATGGTAACTGAATTCTGAATGGAGTGCGGATAGACATTATGTTACTATAAAACGCTAACAGTAAACGGTATAAGAATTTACATCTTTAGGACAAGCACATGGGTAATTATTACCAGTATCCATATAAGGCAACATCCACACTGCATGGCGGAGGTACCTTAATGACTTAAACCTTAAACCTTATAAAAGCATGCCACGCACTGCAGGAGTTCAAAAATTGTCAGATTTTTAGGAAAGGTGGATTTGTGGGTCAGTCAGTTGGAGACATCAGCCAGCGACAAATAGCCGACAATTTGAATATTCCTCTGTTAACGGTAAAAAGTTTAACGGTGAAGGTAAGATGGTCAAGCAGCAAGAAGTAAGCCTCTTCTTTGACCAGCAAATATTTATTCGGAAATTTTGGTTGTCTGTTTTCTTATGCGCGGTCTCTCTACGTAGTATTTTTACCCCTCATTCTGTTATGGCTGGAGCGGTATTGTTGTTGGCTTAGCAGCGCAGCGTGACAATAACTTTGTCCTGGGCATTGCACGGCTCATGCACGGGACAGCTTTCTAAAATTTTGCGTAGGCACTCCCTATGATCTATGCGTGGGGTAGCTAATTTGCATATGTGACCTTTGACCTTGACCCAGTAACCTTGAACATATAAAGTTGTCTAGGCCATTGCTTAGCTCATGCACAGGCTAGATTTATGAACTTTTGCATAGGCACTCCCCATGACTTAAAGCTGTGTGTTTGGTAACTAATTTGCATATGTGACCTTTGACCTTGGCACAGTGACCATGAACATATAAGGTTTGTCCGAGCTATTGCTAGGCTAATGCACAGGTCAGCTTTATAAACTTTTGCATAGGCACTCCCTATGACCTAAACTTTTGCATGGGGTAGCTAATTTGCATATGTGACCTTTGACCTTGGCACAGTGACCTTGAACATGTAACGTTTGTCCCGCACTTTAGGCGTCCTGGCTGAGGGGTTTTGCTGTTCTAAAGAACTGCTAAGTTTGTCCAGGCCATTGCTCGGCTAATGCACAGGCTAGCTTTCTGAACTTTTGCGTAGGCACCCCCTATGACCTCAATCTGTGCGTGGGGTAGCTAATTTGTAGATGTGACCTTTGACCTTGGCACAATGACCTTGAACCTTGGTTTCGATATTCTATCTAATCTTTCTATCTAATAAAAAGAGCTTTTTTTTTACTCTTGCCATTTAAATTCATCATATGACCTACACAAGTTATTCAATTAATAAAATAATCAGAAATATAAAAATTGGTTAATTATGACTGCGTGGCTTTTTGATGTTGCAGTTATTTACTTCAGTTTAAAAAGGAAATGGTGCCAGTGTCTTTTCTGTGTCCCACATCTCTAAAGGGGTTGCAATCTGATCTCGCTAGAATAGTAATTTTGGTTTTACCTTCCGCTTTGCAGATATGACATTTAAGAGGACAAATTTAAATGAATGGAAAAAGATTAGTATGAAATATGAGCTTCGACTTCAATTTAAAGGGAAATCAGCAACACTTACACAGCTGTAGATTACATGAATGCTTATAATTGTGATTTAGCTATATGCTCGTTTTTCCAAATTAGCTATACAGTAGTGTTTTTTGTAATACTTGGATTCTATACACATTGCTTCAAGTGCAACTGGCTTATCCCTTGTACTGAGCATAGTGCTTTAAGGAGGGAAAAGAAGGGTGCAGGCATCTTAACCTGATACGTGTAGTCCGAGGCAGAAAGTTGAGAGGTCTGTGAACTTTCGTTTGTAGAAAACAGGCAGCTTTGTTTTGTGTAGCGTGAACTGTAGCCAAATGACCGCCCGAAATGCTCCAGCTCCCTCCTTCAAGTCAGGCTTTTCATTATTTTTTTCCCTGCTTGAATGAGGTATTTGGACACGCTGTCGTTCCAGTGTTTGCCTTGTGTAAAAGTGTATCGCTGTGAGCTTTTAAAATAAGAACTTTCATCAACAGAAGATATTGTAAGATATGTGTCTTACATCGTGACTTGTGTAACAGAACCAAGGTTCAGATGGTTTTCATATGTTGAATGACTAAATAAAGTCAAAATGAAATCTTAAGTTTTTATATAAATTTTAAACTTTAGCCAATGTTATGTAATAACATATTAAAACAATTTATTTAGCTAGCTATACAGACTTTAAAAATTTTTACATGACCATTAACCCTCAGGAGTCGCTGGCCATGCTTAGTCTTGACCAATTTGAGATGACGCAGCAGGAATACGAGGTCTTGCTGAGTCTCAGTTTCAACTTGTGTCAGAATTGTAGACTTCAAACTATATACCAGTTTTTAATGGTGTTGATAGGCCAAGTAAAATCTGAGTTATTATTAATAATTTAATGCTTTTAATTTAATTTACTGCGATGGCAGTTTACATGGCATGATGTCAACAAAAAAAAACCCAAGGCAGTCTGCAGGTAAACGCTGCCATCAAGTGGACAACAGGAGGAGTAACACACTCTGGAAATGTCCGTGCTAAATTTGTATGTAATTTTTTACATTTACAATTTATATTTGCACTATAAGTTATAAATGGTTCACTAAACATGTTTGTGTTTTTCACAGTAAAAAAACAACCTTTTTTCTCAAATTTAAATTTATTTGTCACATATAAAATCATACACAGTACAATACGTAGTGAAATGCTTAGTACGACTGTCCGAAAATTTGAAGAATAAACTATCAATAACCACAAGAAAAGAACAATAACTATAACTATTTAAAGGACTTTAAAGTTAAAGGTCAATATAAATAAAAAAAAATACAAAATAGAAAATTCAATAAAATAAAATAAAATATAGGATACAAAAATGTATAAAATGAAATGTACCTGCAGTGGCGTGTTATTTTAGGTCCAATGTGTTAATACAGTGTGTCAAAAGTAAAAAGGTAACTGTATGGTCGCACAGGTGAGTTTGTGCTAAAAAAAAAAAGGCAAGGTAAAGAAACAAGGCAAGGTGAAATATAAAGATAAAATCAAATGACCCTTAAGCATTAATATGTACAACACAGGAATCTGATTGGCCCTCTGTTGTAGGATTATAAACATTATTCTGGGTGGATAATACTTAAATTGAGACTCCGCACACTCACAGTTTGTCATAGTCACTCAGAGCAGGTAATGTCATCATTATCACACTGTAAATTGAAAAAATAAACTTAAAAAATCTTGTTTTAGTTCTTTTTTCTCATCGTTTTGTATTGCTTATGAGGTGCGACTCGCTTTTGATTCTGTGTGCTAAGTACTAAACACTGAATCAGTAGGCTAAACATTTAGATCCATTACAATTAGATGAAATTAAATTCAATTAGATTCACTAAATTATATTTCAATAAGAGTGAAATGTATACCAGTGCAAGCGCTGAAAACTTGATGAAAGCAAACTGCTCCCCAAGTGTCCGTAAAAAAACAAGCAGTCTAAGTTTAAAAGCCTGAGCCGATGCATTAGTAACCCAGTCGCTGTGTGTTCGGGGAGTGCCAGCTGGGAAGCTGAGAGTTTCCTGCTCTCCCACAGGACTTGGCTCTAACCTAAAAGGCTCTTTGTTGGCGGTGGCGTTCCACTCGTCCAGACACCAAGTTTGAGACAAGAGCACTTTCAGAACGTCTTATCCTGTCATCACTGGAGGTGTGGTGATCTACGTATATATCACAGCACTGACGCTTCCAAGTTACCTTCCTACTTGCAGATATAGATGTTAATGTGTAACAGAAAAAAAATAGTTTCCAGAGTCACTTAATACCAGATATCATGGTTATCCCTGGCGGATTGGGCGGGAGTGTTGCATATGCACCTGATCTGACAGTAGAGGGCATTTCTGATTGCATAACAAATGAAAGAACCGACAAGGTTCGAGGTTAGGAGAATGAAAAGTTGATTAATAATTAGCAGGATGAGTTCAAGGTCTACACCAGACAGCATTTATTCACATGTTTTCCAACTCCTAGCAGATTGGTAGTAGAGACATCTCCGGTCTTGCTAAAATACTTGAAAGGGTTTCTTTCTTTTCCTTTGTATTCTTAAAATGCCATCAAATGCAGATGGTCTCTCGGGAAAAAGCAGCAACACTTCAGCCATGATGTGAGTCTGTCGTTTCTGTGTAATATCTTTATATTTGCTTTAAGTAGCTTTGCTCAGTGGCTCTGTCAAAACCAGCAATTTATCAGGATATGGTTTGCACAGGTGACGGACATAAAATATTTGTAAAGCATTTGTGTGCTGTCATTGCAACATGTGAATGTTTCGGGTGTGAAAGCGAAGGTTGGATGATAAAGTGAGAAATTGTAGACTATGAACTAAGATCTGTCTCAAGGACTTTGATTAATGTATTATGTGTATTTTGGTAGAGCATCTTAAGTAATTAAGTGGAAGAAGCTGCTCAGGAATTAAGCAGGGTGAAGCTCCAGTCCAAGATGTGTCACCCAGTTCTATGTGTTGACTAAATGTAAACCTGGTGGCTAAAATAGTGACGGGTCACATGTGGGAGGCTAGTTATAGTTAGGTGCATCAATCCAGATGATGGAGCACCTTGAGTTTGTGCCCTTAAGATAAACTTTGAAGTGTAGCTTGCAAATTGTAGCTTGGCGTTTCAGCCAAAAAGTTCAAACATGACTTCAGCCGCAATTCAGTTCAAACAAAAACAGTGCAATGATTTGCAAATCTCTTAAACCCAAATTTTATTCACAGTTGAACCTAGGCTCAGGAACACCTTCAGAAAGCCCATGCAGTGATTATTATTATCTTTTAAATGCACCGTCGCCCGAGGACCTGAAGATCACGGGCATCCAGTACTGGTTTCCCGCACAGAGATTTCTCCAGATTCTTATAATCTTGTGTGATGTAATGTACTGTAGATGATGAATTATTCAAAGTTTTTTGCAATTTTCTGTTTAAGACCATTATTCAGAAATTGATGCACCATTTTTGCATTTTTCCAGCTGTTCCAGCTTTTCCAGCTTTTTCGCCGTTTGTTGCCCTGTCCCAATTTTTATGAGATGTGCTGCTGCCAAATTTAAAACATTTAAACATTTTTATGTGGAAAAAATATGGGATTATGAGATTTGCAAATCCCAACTTATTTGGCATCAGGGTTGCATGAACAAAATGAAAACATTTTAAGTTTACTTTTATTAATTTTAAATTTTTATTATTAACTTCAGAAATCTGGTTTTCTCATTATTATTTACATCTTGCACCAATCTGATAAGCATTGGGATGTTAGTTTTTGAAGATGTTTTGGAAGCAGGAAAAATGAGCAAATGTAAGGATCTCAGTGACTTCGACAAGGGCCACATTGTGATGACTAAACGACCGGGTCTATTCATCTCCAGGTCTTGTGCGGAGTTTCTGGTATGCAGTGTTAAGTTCCTGCCAAATGTGGTCCAAGGAAGGACTACCAGTGAACTAGCAAGAGTGCCATGGGCGGACAGTGCTCAGTGACGCCTAATGATAGAATGGTGCCAGAATACGCGGTGCATTGTATGTTGCAGTCTATGGGGCTGCCTATTCCAATCTATGACCAGTCAGGTGGTTTTAATGTTATGGCTGATTTGATGTATGAGTTTGTAACTTGGAAAGCTATTAATGTTTAAGTTTTTTATGTGTGTTTGGCGTGCGCTTCATTTTTAATGTTCAACTAGTTAAACAGATAACACTACATTTCATAAGATTAACTGCAGATCGAAAGCAGCATCAAAAGCTACCTGGAGGTTCAGTCACTTTTAATCCCACCCTCTGAGGCAAGGTAAAAGGGGAGGTGTAGGAAAGGTTTGTATTTTTTTTTTTTTTAGGGCGACCTTTTTGAATTGCATGGAAAATGTTGTGACACTGTTCTGTTTAAAGCAGAAGTTTCAACAGAATACATAATATGAAAAGTACTACAGTAACGCCATCCGCTGGAGTCCTGAACTGATGGTTATTGGTCATGTGCAGCCCTTATCTACTCATCTTTCTCTGTTGTACAGGAGGAAAATGAAGGCACCTGCTCCACCTCCACCCTCAGCCCCCCAGCCTGCCCCTCGCAAGATCATCCGCAATGCCATCCCTGATGGAGGATCAGCGGCTGACACCAAGGAGAACGTGGTGCAGAGTACTGTGGACCTTCAGATCATGCTGCCTAATGGGTATGGCACCCAGGTCACTATGGATGGGAGGTAATTAATGTTTATGAACTCCTTCAAAAAGGGGTATAAGCAAACTTTTTGTGTTATTGTACGCCAGGACAATCATTTTTCAGATGTGTTTCGGTATGATTTTATGAATCGCAGCGTTTACGCAATACAACTGGTATTGTGCCCTGTGGTGGACTGACAAGCTGTTCAGGGAGTGCCCTGCCTTCATCCGGCAGGGTATAAATGAACTAGTGTTGCAAAATCCAGGAATTTCCAAGTTGGAAACATTTCATTGATTTAAAAGAAGTGTATAGGAATTAACAGGAATATACGTGAGGTAACTGGAGTATGTGGGAGTCAAAAGGTATATATGGAAATTACTGGGAATATATATGAATTAACATATGGGAATTAATAGGGAAGAACGTTTTCTAATTTGTAGAAGGTGGTAACAAGGGATTTAGATCCCCAAAATGTAGTCGAAAAACAAAAGCATCTTGCAGCATAATATTGGTTAAAACATAAAAGAACAATAGAAGTTCAGTTAACTGGGTGAAAATTCTTAAAAACAAGTATCGAACGACGCCTGTAACATCTACAAAAGAAGGCCGTTCTAACCCTGGGTTTACATTAGGGCACGGTGTCCGAGATCTCTTCGATTTGAAAGAATCGTGATGAGTGTGGTGGGTTGTGGAATTGAATCGTGATGATCTTGAGAGAACCTGGCAGATTAGTGATGATCTTGAGGGAATTTGGTGGATGTGTGATGATCTTGAGGGAACTTGGTGGATTTGTGATGATCTTGAGGGAACTTGGTGGATTTGTGATGATCTTGAGGG
>JAOUQZ010000044.1:2240230-2254609 GCA_028564935.1 Neosilurus hyrtlii | reverse complement strand
AATTAGCCTACTGTGCATGTTTTTGGACTGTGGGAGGAAACCGGAGTACCTGGAGGAAACCCATACAAGCACAGGGAGAACATGCAAACTCCACACAGAAACACCCGAGCTGGGAATCGAACCCGCGACCTTCTTGATTTGAGGCGGACGTGCTAACCACTGCGCCACCGTGCCGCCCGCAAATAATTTTCTTACACACTAATTGTCTTTCTTGGATTCATTTCACCCATTTCCTTTTAAATTACCAGATCGATTCAATCTTTCCGTACACTATACCCTTAAAAGTTTGTCTGGCTTGTATAAAGCACCAACATTAACAACTGTTTTTGCTTAGTTTGGGAATGTTTTGTGTGGAAGAACCCACTAGAGGGCATTCTGTTGTATTAAAAAAAAATCACTGACGAAGTAATATCATATTTCAATTTATTTATCTTTTTTTTATATTCTGTATTAATTCCAAAATGTAAATTTTGGCTCTGCAATAAAATTGAACACACATAAACAGTGAGCGCACACACTCAGAGCAGTGGGCAGCCACATAGCAGCACCCGGAGAGCAGTTGGGGGTTAGGTGCCTTGCTCAAGCGCGCTTCAGACATGAATTTGGAGGAAGAGGAAGGTGCTGCTCATCCCCCGATGTCACACATTTTCCCTCCCTGTTTGGTAATCGGACCATGACCTTTCAGCCCCAACCCCACTTCTCTATCCATTAGGCCTTGATTCGGGACACGGCCCTATTCGAAGTGAAGATACGGTTAGTGCCAGGAAGTTGTTATTTCCCTATAATATAAAATTGTACAGCATTTTACTTGATGGCTGTAACTTTTTCATCTTGTTATCTAATCTTTAAATATATTTTTCCCCTTAAAGAATGTCACATCAGACCATTCATTTGTTAAACTTGTGTTAATGTTGTTAACGTCCACCAGGGAGGTTACGTTTTATTTTGGTAAGGTTAGTCCAATTATTTGTGTGTTTGTTTGTTAGCAACTTTGCACAAATGTTTTGAAGGGGTAAAGCATGGCCCAGGTGACACTCATTAGGTTTAGGTGTAGTAAATACTGCACGTCTTTGACAAACATTACGTAATATCTATCACAAGCCAAAGTCTGATCCGGATCCAAGGAGCACGAAGGTCACCATGGTCATGATTGACATAATCGCATTTAGAACCAGTGAAAATAAGAGGAGAAATGAGCTGCCTTGGTGGAGGTTTGCACTCTCCGTTCAGTGAGTATCACCTACTTATAACAGCTGAAAACCGTCGGGTTTTCACTAGACTGTCATACTTTCTTTCTTGGCGTCAATTAAAAAAAAGAAGAAGAAGAAGAAGCTTGTCATGTCTTGTCGTGTCATGTTGTCCCTGGAGGAATCGTTCCTTACATTAAGTAAATAAACACCGTCTCGGAGAAAACTTCACCATGCTTGCACTCAGACAATATTTTTCAACTCATTATTCATCTTAAATTACTACATATATTATGCAGCCTCCAGTTACAAGTTCCTGTGATACGATATCATTTCTTTATGTTTATTTATACACTTAAATACGTCATTAATGTTTCTGTTAATTCATAAAAATATCGCACTTGTGCTAATTGTCTGCCAGCATGTGAGTGATCTTTAGTTTTAAAACGTTTTAAAGATTTTATTTCTGCGCAGTTGCACGTCAACAGAGTATCACAGGAATGTCGTACGAGTATTTTGGTTTTTTTTTTTCTTGCAACAAACGTATCAACTTCATATGAATATTGTATGATTTGAATTCCAGACATTATCTGCTGTATTTTCCCATGATAGACGTACAGCACGTATTTTATATATAAATTCAACTTTATCACACCTCCATCAGTGATCATCAAAAATAATAACAATAAACTGTCGGTTGTTTGTGAAACGGGTTTGAGTGCCTTAATACAAAGCTCGAGATTAAGTATAAAGACGGACCCCAATGAAAATGCGAGAAAGAGGGAATGCTGGGATTAAATCAAACGTGACGAATTCGATTGATCAAAATTTCCCAGTAAGAAAGCGACACCAAATTTAAGAATTGTAAATATTCCCACAATATAAACCCTGACATAGTTTTATTACTTATTTATCTCCAATATTTCTATCTTTTTTTTGTTTTGTTTTTTGTCATGGCACACCTGCTACAAGGCCTGTATTGTTCATGATTGGTGATGACACGCGGTAAGTGAAGCACTCGAGATCTTATCATATCTGGGCTGCATTTGTAAACACTTGCCTCTTTGTTTCCTCCAAAGAGCCAAGTCGGGTCAGACACCGTGCCTGGAAGCTGCTCGGATTCACTTTAAATGCGTCTGTGTGTTTGTACAAAATCCTGCATGAAACTTGATGTTCCCTTCAAAAATCTTATTTATTAACCAAGACGTTGTTTGGGGTCCGAGATTAGTCAGGGTAGATTAGTGGATTTGTCATGGAACTGCAACGTGCAGCTAACACGCTATCAGTAGTCTCTGGGTGACCCTAACCTTAAAATGCATCACTCTCATCATCATCATCATCACCATCGTAATCACTTTAAACATCAACAAACCTGATTTTAAGTTCGAAGATATTCGGCACATTGGCGTAGCGGTTAGCACGTCCGTCTCGTCACGTCCTGTGTTCGAGTTCCAGGCGCGGGTGTTTCCGTGTGGAGTTTGCATGTTCTCCGAGGGCTTGCGTAGGTTTCCTCCTGGTACTCCGGGTTGATAGTCACGCACCTTGTCGATACGCCACCCAGGAGCAGGATGAAGCAGTTTGGTAAGTTGAGTGAGTGAGTTTTTGTTAGTCGTAGATTATATGGACCATCTATAATGCAACATGTTACTACGTATGTGAATAACTTGTATGTTAAGGTACGTATAAACGTATGTCTGCGGTCGGAAAGGCATTGTATTTTTGGGTTTGCCGTCGTTTGGCTCCATGACTGGCTGATGCCGTGTCTACGTTGGTTTCAAGCTAGCTTCAGTCTGTTGTTCCTCCGACATTTATTGATTTTGAAGTTACTTGGTCAAAGGTCAAGGTCGCAGGGGTGTATAATATTTTTTTTGCACGATAACTCCTGCTGTATTAGAGGTAAGTTGACATTTTATCTATCTTCGTTTCGTAGTTCTCCAATATCCCATCCATTTCAAGGCCACTGGGTCAAAGGTCAAGGTCACAGTGACCGTATTTTGGTACTTTGAGAAAATACTGGAACTTTTTGGACATGTATGCTCAAAAAAACTGAGAAAATAACATAAATCTCTACAGTCTACTTGGTAAAAGGACCCATGCATGCATTTATTGGAATAAATGATAAAAACCTACAACTGAACCTCAGCGATGGTTTAATTCATAATACAGTTTTCAGTAAGTTCTTTTTTATATTTGGTTTCTTAACGTAGTGAAGACGG
Source organism: Neosilurus hyrtlii (assembly GCA_028564935.1). Classification (NCBI taxonomy): domain Eukaryota; kingdom Metazoa; phylum Chordata; class Actinopteri; order Siluriformes; family Plotosidae; genus Neosilurus; species Neosilurus hyrtlii. Next base: position 2,251,206 of record JAOUQZ010000044.1, on the reverse strand, counting down.
ATAACTGCTACATTTATTGTGTGTCAGTGACTCCAGGAGATACCACTTTAACATTCAGTCATACCTCCTAGCTTGCTGTGTATGTGGTGCAGCTGTTACATCACGCTCACCTCTATTGACCTCTGTAATATATACACACACAAACACACACACACACACAGCTGGCCGCAAGTCAGTGTGCAAGCATGTTTGAACATGTTTAACCATCATCTGTGTGTGTGTGTGTGTGTGTGTGGTTTTGTCCTCCCTCAGGGTCTGTCACTGGTCAGCAATGTGTGTGTAGAGACTCGTCCCAACACTCTCGGTCAATCACAGTCAGCCATGAACCTCTCCAGGCTATCTCCCAAAACGGAGCCTAAGAAACGCCGTGCTCCAGCTCCGCCTCCAACTTCACTTTCACTCGTGCAGACACAAACACAGTACAGCACTGAGCCGGTGGCACAGGTAACAGCACTTACACATACACACACATACACCTCAGATAGGTGTACGCTCACATACATGCATATATACAGTACATACACACCTACATACAGTACATACATATAAAAACATGCTGGTAATTGGTAGTAGGATTCATTCACAGTGCAAAAGCTTGCATCCCTTTAGTAACTAAAAATCATGAAATACATCTAGTAGAGCAGTTACTTTAAAATGTCACCACTGTCCGTTTTTGTTACTCATTAAAAACTGTCGATCACAATTGCAGGTCCTGATATTGACGCTGCGATGTCATATTGCATAGTGACTCCTGAGTATCACTGCTTGGTCCTGTTCCGTGCACATGACCGCCCTTTTATCTCCTCAACCCTGCCGCCAATCATTTCTCTCCGAGAGCAGGCCATGCAAGGCGGTAGCACTATCACAGTCACTTTAAACGTTAACAGACCATTTTATGGTTATTCTCGGCACGATAGCATAGTGGTTAGCACGTCCGCCTCATAGCAAAAAGGTCTTGGGCTGGGCCGGGCCGTTTCTACAAAGAGTGAGCATGTTCTTCTTGTGCTTGCGTGGGTTTCCTCCCACAGTCCAAAGGCACACGTTAGGCTAATAGGCAGCCTCAGTTCGCCCCTAGATGTGCGTGTGAGTGCTAATGGGTTAAGTGTGTGTTTGGGCTTGCAGTGGACTGGTGAGCTGTTCAGGGTGTACCCTGCCTTCGCCTAGAGTCAGCTTGAGTGAGAGTGAGGTAGGCTTCAGCCTCCCTGCAACCCTCGGAGGGTTAGGCAGTTTGGTGAAAGAAAGAAAGAATGAATGAATGAATGATTCTAGGCTGGCATGTTTATTTATTTATTTATTTAATATTCCATAAAGTTTCCTCAAGTTACCACTGGCTTGCTCTGAAGCAACAACGGAAGACGAACTGACTTTCTACCCTCCCGGCAAATCGCACACATCTATTTGATGACGCTTGACTTTTGCAACGTTAAGAGTTGGCTTAAACCATGTTTGTGCGTGCCCTCGCGTAATCTGAGTGCAGGCACACGAGGACAGCTGCTGCCTCCGAGCTTATTTTCGACCACTCCGTCTCACTGCTCAGCTCACAGACCGTCTCCAACAACCACTGATTATCATCTCCACCAGATTGTAAGCCTCATAATGTCAATCTGTATGGAATCCAGGTCTAAACAAAAAGCTCCCTCAAAAGCTATGCTATAGATAATGACTTGATAAGTACATTCGTTTTAAATTGTAGTAAAGCAGATCTGCTTGTACTGTATGTCCAGAATATCCCTGATGATACTGCTGATAGTTGAGAACATTGCTGTTTATAACACCTGTCAAATTTCTTATGGTTATCATTAAATTATCATAGCTGTACACCTACGGATAACCGACTATCAACTGTTCAATTCTGCGGCATCCAGCAAGCCTGGGTTGTATAATTGTACACCAAAAGGGGATTTTAAGAGTACATTTTTTACATACTTTAACATTAACAGACATGGTCTGGTGAATTTTGTGCGTGGCACCTGAGCTAAGCGGCTGCTAAGCTAAAAGTTAACCCTACCCAGCCTGTTTTTTCTTTCATTTGATGGTAAGAAGAATTGGAAGTTCTTCCACCAAATGTGACTCGACCAGCACAGGCCGATGAGCAATACTCCCTTCTAACCTAACCAGTTACCAGGTGGAAACACAGGAAAAACTAAGTAAAACAAGACTTTTATGGCAATTTTTTTTAATTTTAATGTTCCTTATAAACTGTCAATGGGAGCCAGTGGGTCCCTTTCCTTAAAGACCCTTGATTTGACCTTTAACCTGGATTCTGCACTGCCATCTTAGCAGACCCTGTGGACTTTCATGAGGTTCTTCTCCAAACTGTTGCCACAAAGTTAGAGGTATAGAATGTCTATGCATGCTGTAGATTTACAAATTCCATTGACTTCAACTAAGGCACCAAGTCCAAACATGACATGACAGTGCCCAGATGCATAAATAAAATCCAAGAAGACATGGATTGACAAAGATGGTGGAAGAACCCAAGTTTTTTTGCACAAAACCCTACTAAACATTTTGGGATGAACTAGAACGCTGAGTGCGCCTCAGGCCTTCTAATCCAAAATCAGTGCCTGACTTCACTTGGTGCAATTTGCTAAAAATCCATTTGATTCTTTTGTATTAGTCAGTTTGGAAAGGCTGCTCTTTCACTATCGTGAGAGTGCGAAATAGCAAGAATAGGTCATGAATCCCCCAGATACCACAAGGCAAGTTAATGGAAATAATAACAGGATTCATATATTAAACTAACAAATCCGACCCAAACTAATGACCCTCTGAATAAAATAAAACTAGGTGTAAGTACAATTCATATGAGATTCCTTTTGCACATATTAAAACAAGCGTGTACTCGTGCATAGAAAAGAAAGAGTCCCGCACCAAGTATTCACATGCAAATTAGTTGCCGGCGGAGACATGAGATGAACACGTGACTTTTTCCTACTTTTTGTAGGACAGTGTTACCCCCTGTGTGCTTTTTTTTTTTTGTTGTGTTTTGTTTTTTTTTTTTGTTTTCTCTTCTGTATTTTTAACCTGGACCCTATTTTCGCATTTGTTTCATTCCAAATATTGTAAATATACTGAAGACAACAAAAAAAAAAATACTGAAATGAAACCAGTAAAGATTAAGGACATCATACTCTGCAATCTTTAAAAAAGCACATTTAACCCTATAGAGAAAACAACCACATCAAAATAAAGAATTTGTTTTCGCCAGTGACAGACTGATAATCTTCATATAGATAATAGTCTGTGTCTGGAAACATGGACAGGATCCATATAGTGACACACCTCTCTATCCTCTGTACTGAAGTAGCTCTGATTGGCAGCTAATGAAGTAGCTCTGATTGGCAGTCCAGTATCGGGGGATCAGTATCTAGTTGGTTTTATAGTAATCTTGCGCTTGTGAAATGCTATCAGCAGCCTTCATAAGAATTGTTAAGCCTTCATAAGAATTGTTTCCAAGTACCTCTGGCTTTCACAGTATCGGCTCAATATGCAGCTTCACCCCCGAGAAATTTGATTAAAGGGGGGGTAAGGGAAGGGCAAACAAGGAAGTGTGATATTGTTACCAACTGCAACTGTATAACACACTGTTCATGGTGACTTAACCTCTGTATGACATCAGGATGAAAACATGATGTTCTCTAGAAGAAAAAACTGGTTCCTTGGCTAATGTCTAATGTCTTTATGGGTAGTCGCACATGTGTTGGTGCTCAGCTGTGTGTATTTGTTCACTGGTGTGTAAGTAAAGACATGATGAAGATTGATTGGAACTGAAAAGAAGGAGTAGATCAAATGTTCCAGCAGGGTACAGGACAAAGTAATTAAATAGTTTGGCTTTAAGCAGGAACCTGCTTAACATTTAACATCTTCATCATGCCAGCATTGCACAAGAGGAACAGCTAAGGAGGGGGGGGGGGTCTCTATCGAGAAAACTTCTTTCAGATAGCTGAGGTCATATACCAAAATACAATGATTTACCATCCAACTATCCATCTGTTATCTATACCACTTATCGGTTGGGGTCATGCGAAGGCTGAAGCCAGTTCCAGCTGACTTAGTAGAAACAAGAGGGGTCACCAATCTATAATCATTTACACCTAGTGCAGTCATCCACTTACTCAGTGTTGGAGGATAACAAGCAAAACCCCAAGCAAAACTCATGACCAACACAAGGTGACCTAAAAAATACTTCACAGGCAGCACCCGGCGCTTAGGAGCGATCCCCGTGGCCTGGATTGGCAAGCACTCAATTCGACAGATGTCCCTATCCAGAGCAACCTACAGCTTGATGGTTAAGGGTCTAGCTACAGGGCCCCATGGTGGCAGCTTGGTGGTACTGGAGCTTGAACTCCCACCCTTCTGATATCAGTAATCAGTAACTCAACCACTGAGCCCCAACACAAACACCATCTACCTCTCATATGTACCCATGTATGGTCCACTACTCATTTCCTACCCCAACCATTACAACACTAGCGATAAATCATAAGCAGCCTTGAAGTATTATTTTGTCAAAACATTATTATTTGAAAAGGGTCCACAAATACCTCGACTGCCTTCAGTTTCATCCTTCTTTCCCTTTTCTCTCGTGGTCTCCTGCATTGTCTTCCCTCCTATATCCCATCTGTTTGCACCCCCCTCCCCTCCCTCATTCCTTTCTCTTTACAGTAATAGATGTCCTGTTGTAGTTTGGGGTGAAGGGTGAAGTGTGTGTGCTGTTGTCCTGAAGTCTGTGCGTTGGATATGCACCTACTCGGAAAGTGCTGCTGGTGAGGGACCTCAGTATGAGGTTCACCCTAGAGAGAATGAGTTCTCCAACAACAGGTGGGACGATTTTGTGGGTGGTGTTTAATAGGGAGCAATCGCGTCCTAGGTCTTGAACTCACAACTTACCAGTCATTGGTGCGTTGGACATATTTGGCAAGTAATTACAAACAGCCAGATAGCACTGTGGGGCAGAGGTCCGCACTGACGCCTCACAGCAAAGAGGTTCCAGGTTTGAACCTTGCAGCTGACTGGGGACTTGTGTGGGTTTCCTCCGGGTGGTCCAGTTGAGGTCAACTGGCTACTTTAAATTTCAAATAGCTTGTGAAGGAAATTGATTGGCAACCTATTCTGGGTGAACCCTGCATCTTGATTTGAAGCCAGCTGGGATTGGCTCCAGCTTCCCTGCAGTGACCCTGACAGATAAGCAGGTAGGGATTTTGATTATCACCCAAAAATAAACTGAAGCTTTTGTGGTATTCAGTCCTGTGGCCTTACCAGTGCAGTGTCTGTCCATTGATCATCTTGTAGCTAGTAAGCCTACAAGGTGGCTTCAAGACTACTAACTCTAGCATAGGCAGCATTTTTTTAACCTCATTTTGGACGTAAATGTGCTCCGGAGTGTATCATTCTATGCATAGTAAATTCTAGCAAGAGCTGGTCCTAATTGCTGCTTTTGTAAAAAGTAGGACAGGAGCTAGTATGCCACACATTCCTGCTCGTACTCCTTCTTTGTCCTCAAACATAAGCATGTGTGCTTCCACATGCAGATCTTTTCAGGTCACTGCTACTTCAGTATGCATGTACAGTTAAGAGAAACCACTTTGTTTGCTCGGAATAAATCGCGCTGAATGTTTCGTTCACCTCTGACCCGGATTTGTGCCAAATTTGAAGCCCGTCCTAGAAGCTTAAATGTGTCTGATGTCTATTCTTTCTGGTGATGTCTGCTTGTTTCGGTTTCTTCATAAACAATTATACTGCATATTATAACAGCATTTATTGTATTATAACTTGCAGGTGTGCTGTTAGTTCCCGTAAGACCAGTATTAAAAATGTATTAAAAATGTTTCAAACACTAAAAAAAATCTACAAGAAATATAAAGGTGAAAAGGCGACTTAACGGAACTTCAGGTGATCACACTGACGGTCTATTTTACAAATGACAAATTGTTGGCATGGAATTTATTGGGATAATTTTAAGTGAGATTATTTTAAATATTATTAATAATATAGAGTTTGCTGAATTATTAAGGGTCAGTAGGATAACGTAGAGGTCAGTATGTCTGCCTCGCATCAAGAAGGTTGTATGTTCAAGTCCCAGGCTCAGGAAGGGTGTTTTTGTGTGGAGTTTGCATGTTCTTCCCGTGCTTGTGTGGGTTTCATCTGGGTACCCCGGTTTCCTCTCACAGTCCAAAGACATGCACATGAGGCAAGTTAGCTGTTCCAGATTGCTTCTAGTTGTGAGTGTGAATGGTTGACCCTGTGGTGGACTGACAAGCTGTTCAGGCTGTACCCTGGCTTTACCCGAGCTGTAGCATACCAGCTACCCTGGTAGGATGAATCAGTTCGGAAAATGAATACATTTATTATTAAAGGGCCAAACAGTTGTTTAAGAAAATGCCTGCTATCAAATGAAAGTCATTTGAAATTGAATTTCTTACATATTAAAAATCATGCAAACCCCATGTTGAGTAAAGATGTCCAAAACCTTGCTAGATATGTGAGGTCTTCTTACACAATGATCGTACCGTAGAACTTTATTCAGTTTGTAATCAGATCCCAAATATTTTGTAGGATGTGACAGTGTCATCTGAATTTTCAAAACTTCTTTATCTTTTTCATTTTTCCTAGACAAATCAGAGCTCGGAAAATCAGCTAAAAAAACGAAAGGCCCCGCCTCCCCCACCCATCATACATCCCACCACCTCCTCACCATCTCCTTCCCTGGATGCCACCCAGGTACCCAGAGTCTTGGTGGTATCTGATGACTCTATGTCTGACCTGAGTCACAGCATTGAGGACTCGGAGCCGGCTGCCTCCATCTGCGGTAGTTCCAGCAGCGACGACGCCGCTGAATCCAGTAGCCTGGCTGAGGAAGCCACTGAGTTGAAGCCGGGCTTTACCTCCAAGGTGAAACCACTTCCAGAACTGAATCAACCACCGGCATGCAGGAGCTTTGTAAAGCGAGAACCTGAGGAGATGGAATCTGCACTAGAGCTTAAAACCGAAGAGGTGGAGAACAACCGTCACAGTGCAATAGGTTTGTACTTTGAAATGTTCCTTTCAAATGATCTCAAAGGCTGGAATTTTTACACATATCAGTGATAGAGAGGTTCGGTCTAAACAGTCTCAGCTAGTGGGGCACTCATGGAGTACTGGGTATTTCCAAATAGGCCCTATATGGTACTGTTTATATCCCCCATGTGTTCGTCGTGACCAGATTTTTTTCATTTGAAGTCTTTTGACACTCATTTCGAACTCCTTTCCCTCCATATATTTGTGACCTTGTTCTTACCTTCAGCCTCGATCTTGACTTTCCAAAATCATATCATCACTGGGACCCAGGTAGGGTAGTGTCCCCACAAAGTTTAATGAAAATCTGTATGGGTGTTCAGAGACAACTGCCAGTGATTACAGTATGTCTGCCAAAACTCAATTTTGGACTGATACTTATAAGAAGGACAATGCCTAAATTTTGGATTTTCATATTTTGAAATGTGGCTTTTCTTTTAGCTCATGAGATGAACAGATTTCCTCCATACAACGTCACTATTACTATCTTCAGCTTGCAACTATTGGTTGGTTTTTTTATGCCCTAATGCCTGGCCTGGTGAAATCAGGAAGTGGCAGGGGCTTTGTTTACATTATATCCATGTCCCTAAGCATTTTACTTGAAGAAACTGGACAGCAACTTCGTATCAGTAAAAATCAAGAAGAGCACTCGGAGAGCGCAAGCTTCTGCCAAGACCAGCAGTCCCAACATAATAACCGAAACGTCAAAAATGATCTGATCTCACAATGTAAAACAAGCCTTTAAATTTCCAGGCCTTTTAAATCTCAAAAATCTAAGGAGTCCCAACCCCCAGCTCTCGGGCACATCACATTGCCTACTGATTTATTTCAGCATGAGGTGACCTACAGTAGACCTGTCAGAGATACTTTTTAGGCATTTCTGCTAGTTGTGGTATTTTTTTCTTGACACGCTATTATATATATTATATTATAGCATTAGAGTAATTGCATTAAAGGAAATTGACAACTTTTCTTTATTGTATTTTTAAGTGACCATGATAATGACTATAATTTGTATGTAGCATAAACGATAGCTTAGCAACTGCCTGAAGTCACTAGGCAAGTTTTTTAACAGCTTGAAGGAGTAACACTGTGCTTTCTCCACGTTTACCTCTTAGCATTGTTTTTTAAACTCATGACTGTCTAGAGTTTTTGTTGCACAATGTTTGATTTTATCCGGCCAGGTTGCTGGAATGAGCTTAAGTGAGAAGGACCATCGGCAGCTTTTACTTTATTTTTTTTTCTTTCAGAACATAATAAGCATAAAAGGATTTCTCAGAAAGTGTTAGAAATGTGGTACATGGGAGCACCTGCTTATGAGACAGTCTTGGCAAGCAACAGTTTTGGAAGCCCAGAATTCATCTTGTTGACATTTTGGCTACGCCTTCATCAGTCTTCATCAGGCCTGACTCGGGGCAGAATTTTCTCTCGGCGGGTTGAAGCCTGTTTTCTAAAAGCGAAAGACAGAGAGGTCAGCCAGAAGACTATATTGCGCAACTGAGAGCGCTGGCACATGTCCAGAAACGCCACCCAAAAAAATGTTGCTGACCCACCTTTTGCTGGGCAGATGTACAAATTCCCACGTGCATGGACAATAGCATACAACTGTTACATCAGCCTTGGGGTGAAGCATGACTTGTAGTTGATGCACGACAAGTAACATTTACCGCGTTGTGTATATTAATCAGTTACTGATCGTTTTTCATCCGGCTAGCTTATCTTGCATTGTCTTGGTCACAGAGATTTGAAAGCACTAAACAAATAGTTGTTTTATATGAAGGTGGTTGGTGATCTTGAAACCTGAGTGTTTTGAGGATTAAGGCTTGCACTTTCCATATTAAATGTTGATTGGTGGCCAAGGTGAATGGCAGACAAAGGAAAAAAAGATTGCATTTGAAATTCTATCAGTTATACCAACGTCTCCAGCCTTGTGGTTTCAGTAGGAGAGGAAATTAAATCACGTGTGGGGCAATCAAGCAATCCGAGACATTATCTGTGGATTAAATCGCCTTGCTCTCTTGTGAACGCTCTCTGTGAGACACGTTCCTTAATCACACGAATTGGAATTCACTCAAAATGGACATGTTTGCTTACAATATTAGTTGCACCACGTATAGCATTACTGTTGCGTCAACCATCTGGAGCATTTTGACTCGGATACTCACTCACTCCCTCATTTGCGGAACCACTATATCCTACCACGGTGGAGGAGAGACAGGGGATACGATAAATGCGGAAATCAGCGAGTAAAAGGCGATGAAAAGAAAACTCCAGACCGCAGCCTGGAAGCGCAGGAGAGATTTGTTTATGTAGGGCTGAAGTTGATTTAGCCCTTAAAGCTCTACTTTTAGAACTCCAGACTCGGGCACGCATCGACAGAAATCTCTATCGAGAGCTCAGCTGTAAGGCAGTGCCCAAATTCCTATTACATTTAAGCACAAACACATGAAAACTCCAAGAAATTGTGTTTAAAGTCATAGCCCTGTTTTAACTTTGGCCTTGATGATGTCATCATTCTGCAGTTTTCAAATAACCACCCATAGACTCATTCCAGTAGCAGCTATCGGTCTAAAATTTTGCACACAGACAGATTCTAATATAGAGTTTCGATTGAGATTTTTTTCATTCATTTCTACTGGAATTTTTTTTTATTTTTGTTATTTTTGTATATAAGCGGTTCTGTCTGTAACATGTGACACACTGGTGGGACATCATGTCAAAAACACAACAGGGTCTGGCTCCCCCAGTGGAGGATCACTAAGTGGTCTGGCCATTACACGGGACGTCCCACAATGAAAGAGAATCATCATTTAAGAGAAAAAGAGCGCACTGCCAAAAAGACATTGCAGCTGTTAGATCCGACTTCAAGCTGTTGACAGATGGACTTACAGTACATGATGGAACACATACAGAACGTGGTGTAATACCATCTGTTTCATTACAATTGGAGGAAAATCTCTATTCATTCTTGTCCCTTTTATTATTTAGATGAACAGTCACGTGTGTCTGGTTTCCGGGACATTAAAGACAGTTGCAGTGAACATCAGTAATTTAATGACCAGGGATGGCTGACATCTGTCTAAGATCTCAGCAACAGCTGCTTATGTATCTCTGAATACACCTGCACAAATAAAAAACAGAAGATAAGCTCTGGTAAGCTTTCGTGGTGTACTGTTCCTATTATCTGGCATTCAGCTATACGGAGAGTTTGCATATTTAAAAGACACTACAGGCAGAGGCTAAATGCTATTGTCACTGGGAAAACCTGGTAAGGGACCTTAAGCACTAAGCTCGCTTGCACTATTTTAGCGGATGCCTACACTATGGCTTGCCTGTCATGATCTTGATTATTTCTACTGTGTGCCTTTCAGAATCTTCGAACAAAATGCTTGGTAGATTTAGCTTACATTTTACAAAAGTGTTTCTGGGGCCTCTGCAAAATTTGATTGGAAAAGCATCTAGGTATGTATGTACATGCATTTCTATGAGCATGGGTTACCAGAATTCAGGACGTCCGATCTATTCAAGGTAGAAGCTGCCCTCTAGTACCGTGTTTCCCCGATAATAAGACCTACCCTTACTTGAGCAGAACGGTCCAAAATAAGCCCTACCCCGAAAATAAGCCCTAGCTAAATCCTTCATTTTCTATGAATGCACGCGCGCCAGCGCTATTTACAGCAGCGCCGCAGAGGAGAGACAGAAAAAGAGTAAGTTAAGGGAACAAAACGGTAAGTAAAGTATTATAAAGCAGGGCATGATGGGGTTAAAGCAGGACTGGAGGAGTATAACAGTCTTTATTTTACTGGTAGTATTCGGTCTGTTTTCACCCCAGACATGAGTGCGAAAAGGAAGAGCTGCACCGCTGAGTACAAGAAAGCAGTTGTGGAGGAATCACTTACCTGTTTATTGAAATTGCTGTT
>JAOUQZ010000044.1:2215690-2240130 GCA_028564935.1 Neosilurus hyrtlii | reverse complement strand
AGGAATCACTTACCTGTTTATTGAAATTGCTGTTAATGTTAATTAAAATAAAACCTACCCCGAAAATAAGCCCTATGCTGTTTTTTGAGCTGAAAAAAAAAAATAAGACAGTGTCTTATTATCGGGGAAACACGGTAAGAGCAGCACTGGAAATCATGTCCTTGCAGGCGATTTTGGGGCCACAAGCCAGACACTGTGGTCTGAGTGTTGAAAGCCATAGATGCAGAAATGCATATAATAGACATCTAGGCCAATTGTGAGCCAGATTTCTGTTTCAGTGGGGTGTTTGGTGCGCCGACGCACTACAAGAGACTTAATCTCAGTAAATATAAATGTAGGCCATTTGACCTCCTGCCATCCCGGTGAATGATATGTCTGACAGTTCGGAGTGACCGCTGGCATACAGAACAGAATGTGTCAGATTAACTTTTGGACATGAGTTCAGCTGTCAGTCCCCTGTCAATCTGGGAATGTCTCCCAGACATGCTTAAAGAGATCCTTAGATAAGGAGTGGGTTGAGCGAGCTGCTTAAAGGACGTGTCTTAAGCTTTTAGTTTACCACGCTTACAAGCAAAAAGTAATAACAGTGCTAGTGCTAGAGTGCACCCGGGTCGTTCTGCACTCACATTGTCCCCCTTAATGACCCAGGACACTTTAAACTTCCCGCTCTCCGAATGCTTCCAAAAACGCTCTCTTTGGCATTTTCCGCTGAAACTGACGTCACTTACAGAAAGCACTTCAGAACGGAAGCGATTCATTCGAAATAGTGACATCTTGCGTTGTTGGCGGGTTTAGCAATAACTACTCGGAGAACAGTTACAATCCCCACCGAGTCGTCTCTCTCCATCAGTGGCCAACTGACCCTGTTATATCCGCGAAGTGTAAACGATTTGTGGAATTCACGAGGAAATGCAGTACCCAGTATTCGCCCCGTGGAGACCGACCCACGCACGGCCCAAAGTGCCTGTAGTGAGAGACGGAGAACGAGCAGGACTAAGCTGAATTTTAGAAGGGTACGTTTACTTTTAATCATGTATAGCTCAGATTAATCCGGGAGTCCCTAAAACGAATGACGAAGGAAAGTGGATGACAAATGACAATGGCAAGAATAATGCGAATAACGAATGGCTGCAAGTACCACATATATCACCTCCTCCTTTACCATGCCACAAAGGGAATGACCGACGTAACACACAGAATAACACCTTTACCTGTAATACAGCGAGATGTGAGCTGTATTACAGGTGAAAGTGTTATTCTATGTGTTAAGTCTGTCTTTTACTTTGTGGCATGGTGAAGAACAAGGTAATATGAGCTGTATTAGAGGTGAAGGCTTTATTCTATGTGTTAAATCTGTCATGCGCTTTGTGGCATGGTGTAGGAGAGGGTGATATAAGCGGTACTGGCCACCATTTGTTATTTGCGATATTATTTCTGTTGTCATTCGCTTTCCTTCGTCATTCGTTTTAGAGACTCCCGATTAATCCGCCCTCATACTAGTAGTAGATACATGTGTGTGTGTGTGTGTGTGTGTGTGTGTGTGTATAATACACACACATTACATGTACTAATACTATTACTAGCACAGTGCTAATGTAGCCTCTGGTTTTGTTATGTTTGTAGGAGTAATTAATAAATAACACTACCGTTAGATGCTTGTGATTAATTCTGGACAGAACATAGAAATAATTCTTACCAGTCAATGTTATTGGCACGATTTTCACAGCCATCATTTGCATCCATGAGCTTGACCTGGAGTTCCGCGTTGTTAGCATCTGCACCCTGTGGAGGGGTTACCGGTTCGGACCGATAAGGCTTTATAACCAGAGCCTGTAAATTGTTTAATCCCCATCGACACTTTCATCACTGTCCAATGTAAGTAATTTGGGGGCTGAATAATTATTTTAAGTCCTCACTCCCATCGCTAAAACACCCGTCCGAAGGGAATGGAGAACCTTCTCTATCGCCGACCGCCATTTTACTGTAGCAAAGCCAGTCTGTTGTTTTCTGGAATCTACGTCACATTGTCACGTGACCAACTTCAGTGTTTTCCGAACATTCCCTAGTACGCTCACATCAGAGCTAAAGTATCTCAGCTGGATTTAAAAACCACAGTATGTATTGGTCAAAAAAAAAGCCGTGGATGTATTTATATAAGCCAACCAAAACAAATGACATGATTTTGCATCGTTAATTAAGACACGTCCTTTAAACAAGGACAACAGCTCAAGCTTCGATTGCAGGAGATTGTATTTCATTTCAGGGTCTGTAATTGAGTCTGGCACTCTATGTTAGCACTTGCATCGTTGCGCAATCAGCACAAAGGATGTCATAGGCACTCAGACCCAACGTTATGTGTGTAATGGAAGCCATTTCAAGCACATGAAATGAACCATTTGAACAAAACAAGCATTGGTTTGGTTAACGTAGCAACAGTGGATGCTTGTGTATATATATATATATATATATATATATATATATATATATATATATATCCCCTCTTTCTCACTTGTGGGGCCTGTGAGAGTATAGAGATGACTGGAGTATAGAGATAACTGCTTTATTCTTTAGCATCATGGGTAGGCTTGAGCAGATACCAGCCGACTCCCAAGTAAAGGTGTGGTATGCCCTGAACAACGTGCCGGACCATTGCAGGGCAACACAGAAATACAAATAAATGCTCACATTCAGAAATATCACACTCAGAAATATCCAATTAGCCTATTGTGCATTTCTTTGGACTATGGGAAGAAACCGAAGTACCTGGAGGGAACCCACGCAATCACAGGGAGAAAATGTGAACTCCACAGAAAAATGCCCTTGCCCGGCACGGACTTGCTTGCCACTACACCACTGTGCTGCTCAGGGATACAGAACTAACCCTGGCCAACATATACCTGTTAACTGTGTCTAGTTAAATCCACGAGGTCATAAGTGGAGATTGGGACGTCATGAATCGAGTCATCATGTATTCATGGCCCATGGATTGCAGGTGGTCGGTGATCCTGAAAACAGGATTTTCTTTCAGCAATCAGATGGTAAAACAGTGACAATATGTCAGGATGGTTGTTTGAAAAAGCTTGGAAATATAGCCAGTAATAAAGGCCACATTGACATTATTTTTAATACTCATATCGCATTGTACGTGACAAGCTGGAAAAAGTCAGTGTGAAGCTTTAAAGACGAGTTAGACAAGTTATAGATGAGGTGTTAAAACTAATGATGACACTGTTAAGATTTTCTGGCATTTGTCCATCATCAGTGCACAGCCGTGTTTAGTCAGCAGCATACAGAATGATTGTTCAGCGCCAGGAGGACATGACTCTGCCCTCGGGGATGAGCTGCAGCATGCGTATGAGCTCTGAAGGAGAGATTAAGATGATGGATTTGCCTGCTGTCAGCAAATCACAGATAATGACTGGCAGAGGTGACGCAACCACCTTTATCATTACTGTGCTCCCAGGGTCAGGAGGTGTTAAAAGAAGCATGGTTGCTTTTACAAGGAGCACATATCATTCGGGTGGATAATAAAAATGAGTTGGATAAAAAGTTTTTTGTGAACGAAACGTGGTTGTCGTGATCTGTAAACTCAGCACTTCCATTTCACCCCCCAACCTGAATACCTTTTTGTCTGCACACAAACCTTTGCTGGGACCCTCAGTGAGGTCATGAGGGTCTTCCTTCTTCTGGTCAAGATGCATGAAGGTATGCAGGTCGCCGATTATGGCCATTGGTGTAAGGATACTATTTATTTTGATGACGAGCGCCCACCATGACTTCCCAGCAAGGAGCAGGCAATTTGGATATACTGTATACTTCCCATCCACACTCAGACACTTGATGTTTGATGAGGAGGCTTGTGGTGTGGTCATCCCGGGTCATCCCAAAAGTGTTCAGTGGGTTTGAAGTCAGGGTTCTGTGCAGGCAATTCACACCAAAATTGGCATTTGTGTTTCATTGTTTGTGAAGAGGGCAGCACGGTGGTGTAGGTCATCCACCTCACAGCAAGAAGGTCCTGGGTTCGAACTGCGAGCTTGGTGAGGGTGTTTGCCTGCTCTTCCCTCGCTTGCATGGGTTTCCTCCGGGCACGCCAGGAAAGACATGTACCTATTTGTTTTTTTAAAACATTATGTCAGAACAATTACAAATAAACCCTACTCCCTTTTCTCTCTGAAACAATGTCACCAACTGCAGTGCTAACTTTGTAGGGTCCTAGAAATCAAATCCACATGGTCGCCATTTCCGAGTCGGAGGGACCTCCATTATGGGAATGCACTGTAGGTTTCATACTTTTTACTTTTGCCCTCAAACATATCCACACCCTTGCCTCTGTCCTCACTAATTTGCAGAAAATCTACTGACTGTGGACAATTCCATAAGATTCCTCACTAATGAAATCATAAGCAAAACCCACCCTGATCCCAACACTGTTTCAGTGCATGTTTTCTTGTGTGAATTCTAATGAAATGGCAGTCCCCCTCCGAAGCATGCCTTAGATTTCTACTAATCCACTGCTTGTTTTTATTATCTGCCAATACAGAGTGTTGAGAGAGGGATGAGGTAATGCCGCATGTCCGTCCATCAGTCTGTTCGTCGCACACCTTTGCCATATGATTACTGATTATCTATTTGTCACAGGCCCTTCATGTTTTAAAAAGAATTCCACCTTAACACCCTTTCACATGATTTTGTCGGATTTTTTTCAAAGTCATTTTGAGGTCATTTTGCAAAATTCTTGCGTGTAACGCACAGAGAATCGTCAGTACCACAGCCTCCTGCAGCTGCTCATGTTTGATTTTTTTCACGGCACCAAAAACTTGGCAAGGGGACACCACTGCCAGCATCGTATGACCGCCGTGAACGACATCGACAAGCACCGGTGGTACCATACGATGCTCACGGTGATCATACCTTTTTTTCCGCAATATAAAGGCTGTGATTGTTTACCTGTTGTTGCAGAATCATGCCTTTTATGTGAAAGAGAATGAGGAAATAAGCTGTTTTTCCTCGAGGTACCGCGGGTATCCGTGTGAAAGTGGTATAAGCTATCAAGCAATTTTTCACTATTATAATGGCCTATGGATATAAGGATGACTCTTGATTTAAGATCAGCACTTATCGTCAGAGTTCCCTAACAAACACCACATGTTCCTCTGCCTGTCTTTATTACTGGAAAGAGTTGTTCCAATCAGAAGTCTTTTATCATGTGGGTTGGCCATGTTCCTGTGCACAGTTATGGCAAGGCTGAACAGAAAGTCAGCCAAAGGGTCAACCTGCCTTCATCCCTGAGACACACATGTTCTTTTCCTAAGAGACTTGTAATATAAGGGTATATAATTGTAATATTGTTGGTAATTGGTTAGACAATCATAGACAAGAAGGTAAATTGTGGTGATATTTGAGAGATATTTATATTGCTATTAAAACAAAACCTGTAACAGGATAATTAGTTTTTCAAGCTTGTTCTTTTTTTCCCCAGAGTAGACGTGCCTTGCAAAAGTATTCACCTTCCTTGGCTTTTTACCTGTTTTGTTACATTACAACCTGTAATTGTTTTTACTCTGAATTTTATGTGATCTGCACAAAATAGTCTAAGTTGGTGAAGTGAAATGAGAAAAATATATATGAAAAATATATATATTTTTTAAATAAAAATCTGAAAATTGGCATGTGCATATGTATTCACCCCCTTTGCTATGAAGCCCCTCAAAAGTTCTGGTGCAACCAATTACCCTCAGAAGTCACATAATTAGTGAAATAAAGTCCACCTGTGAGCAATCTAAATGTCACATGATCTATCAGTATAAACACATCTTTTCTGAAAGGACCCAGAGGCTGCAACACCACTAAGCAAGAGGCATCATGCCTTCAAACAAGTCAGGGACAAAGTTTTTGAGAAGTACAAGTCAGGGTTGGGTTATAAAAAAAGATCTTACTCCTTGATGATCCCATGGAGCACCATCAAATCCATCATCTTCAAATGGAAAGAACATGGTACCACAACAAGCCTGCCAAGAGAGGGCCGCCCACCAAAACTCACAGACTGGGCAAGGAGGGCATTAAACAGAGAGGCAGCACAGAAACCAAAGGTAACCCTGAAGGAGCTGCAGACTTCCACAGCAGAGACTGGTGTATCTGTGCATGGGACCACAATAAACTGTACACTCCATAGAGCTGGGCTTTATGGAAGAGGGGCTAGAAAAAAAGCCATTATTAGTGAATAAAATAAAAGGCCACATTTTGAGTTTGCGAAAGGCATATGGGAACCTCTCCAAATGTATTGTGGAAGGTCCTTTAGTCAGATGACTATGTCTGGCGCAAACCCAACACATCCCAGCACCCCAAGGACACCATCCCCACAGTGAAACATGGTGGTGGCAGAATCATGCTGTGGGGATGTTTTTTAGCAGCAAGGACTGGGAAACTGATCCAAGTCGTGGGAAAGATGGATGGTGCGAAATACAGGGATATTCTTGAAAAAAACCTTCTAGCAGGACAATGACCCGAAGCATACTGCTAAAGTAACACTCAAGTGGTTTAAGGGGAAATGTGTTGGAATGGCCTAGTCAAAACCCAGACCTCAATCCAATTGAGAATCTGTGGTCAGACTTGAAGATTGCTGTTCACAAGTGGAAACCTCTCAACATGAAGTTGCTGGAGTAGTTTTTTTCTTTGAGGAATGGGCAAAAATCCCAGTGGCAAGATGTACCAAGCTCATAGAGACTTATCCAAAACGACTTGCAGCTGTAATTGCCACAAAAGGTTTAGGGGGGGTGAATTGTTAGACATGCTGAAATTTTGTCCTATTTGTTGTTTGCTTCACAAAAAAAAGAAAGAAAATCACATCTTCAAAGTTATAGGCATGTTCTGTAAATGAAATGATGCAAACCTTCAGTCAATTTATTCCAGGTTGTGAGGCAACAAAACATCAAAAATGCCAAGGGGATAAATACTTTTGCAAGGCACTTTAGAAGATCATTGAGATCTTTCAAGCCTCCCATTCTTGTGTCCTAAACAACTATTTTGTTTCGCTCTCTCCTTCTCTTTCTCTCTCCTCTTACCTTTCCCTCCTTTCCCTTTCTTTTGCTTTCATTCCTCCTTCAGTATACTGCTGCACACCCGTCCTGCTGCACTCTGGACGCCGATGAACAGACATCACTTCCATCTCGGCCAATCCTTCACTTCTGTCGCCTTCCTTCATCCTCCTCCTGCCCACCTTCCATTCTGTTTTCCTGCTTTTTACCCTCCTGCTATTTTGTTTTAAATGTTTTTATATTGACGCAAAGTATTTTATGAACCAAGGACGAAAGCAGTCAAGTTTGTTTTGCATGTGTTTGGGTGATGAAGGTTTGTTGTTGGTTTTATGTTTGAATGAGTTTTAAATTTCAAGGGTGACAGTTTTTAGCCCAAGAGAAGAGAAAGTGATTTAAGATGGTAATATTGTATGCTAAACTAAAGTTATAAGTAAAGTGATAAATAAGGAATAAAATATGATGTGGTGTGACTGGGTGGTGTGATTTGTCCTGACGTCACATACCACAGCAAATTGTCAACGGTTGCACGTTTTCATCTATTAATAAATAGAGCATTGTATTTTTATCTATTTATAGTTACATTTTATTATGTTCCACAATTTAGGATCTGTTCTGTCTTTGGATTGGCTTACGGTAATAAACTGCAGCTTGTCATATTACCCAGAAGTCCTCTGTACTGGCAACGCTGACTGGAACAAAGCTCTGACAGTGGAGACTCCTTCCACAATATGTCCTTACAGAAAGTGTCCCTATGTGCCATTATACATTTTCAAAATAAATAACTTGTAGGCTTAGATTATGCAAATTATTTGCTATTCAGGTTTTTGTGTTACTTGTTACTCAGGAACCAACAATGTATTACAACAAACACATTCATTACACCTGTGATATGAGTTACAGAGAAGTGCATACCATGTACGTGGGCAAATGAACAGAACTTGCGAGCAGTACTTTGTTGAAAGGAGTGTATACTGCAGGAGTGCCCAACCCTGTTCCTGGAGGTCTACTCCCATGAAGACTTTTGCTCTTTAAGGAGGTCATGATTATGGTTAAAATGAAGTCTTCAGCGGAGGTAGTGCTTCTGACACTGGCTCGGGCTGGGCACCACTGTTTACTGTATGTTGGTGGGACTTTGCTTGATCTGCCGTTGGGATGCCCATGTGGTCGTCGGGTTTGATGAAATTGCTTTTATGAACTTCTTGTGCTTATTGTGTTTCCTTTTCAAGAACCGAGACTACACTGATAAATATTTGATGTTATCTCGGTTATAGGTTTGCATGAAAATACAGTGTATTGAAGGTTTGATATGTAACACCGTATGCTGTCGGATTAACAAATGCCTTTTCATGAAATTTTAAACTCGTTCATTGCTGATGTCACCTCTGGTATCCATTTACCCAAAGGGGGCATGATGAGACGACCAACCCTCACCAGGACTGTTGAATTAATCGTCTGGCTTTTCAGACGTCTCCAGCGAGGATGTTTACATTGAATGATTTGAAGATTTTCTGCATTTGTTCTCTTAGCATGAGTGATGTATAAGTTTTTTCCACCACTCTTCTTTTGTGTCAGTATTGTCAGATGACAGGACTGTTGCACAGAAGAAAGTGCTTCCCCAAACAGGACAAAGACATGATTGTACTGCCATGTGTTTATTAAAAGACTGAACGCATGTACATTGACCTGGACTCCCATGAATGCTCTGTATTATATTGAGTTGCAGCCAGCTCCTCCTGTTGTGCCTGTTGGAAAGCCACGAAATGTTGATATGTTGATAAAAAACTATCAACACAAACTGGGTAAACACTAAACCCAAAACTAAGACGTCATTGTCGTGCAATTCTTATCATTATGGTGGCATCATTTTATTTGACGCTGTCGTTGCCGCACGACTTGCATTAACCAGTTCCATGGACAGGTGTGCACTCGTCCGACATCAGGGTGAAATCAAGATCGCGTTTGAATGAGTCCAAGAGTTCAACGGCAGTAGTGTGACATTTTTTTTAGCATTGCTAGTTTGTTCAGTCCTCATTTAATCAAAATAATTTGTAAATTTCGTTTCTGATAGTGAGCCCTATCCATAGACACTCCTTTTACCTACAAGCAGAAGAGACCCCAGAGAGCGCAATCCACGAATACCCATATTAACGTGTCAAAGACAGTCACAGTGTTAAATAATCCTTTAAATAATTCCAGAATTTGTTATAGATCATCTCTCAAAGCTATTGGAGTCTTCCTGGTCCAAAGTCCTGTTCCTGGTAAAAATCCACACATTGTTCTTGCGTGACCCTATTAACAAACACACAAAACTACTCAAAAATATTGGCAGAGGTAAGATTTTTATATTTGTGTCTAATCACTTTGGGTATAACTAAAATTGTTTGGGGTTTTGTTTGTTTTTTGTTTTTTTGTATTTTAAGGATGAATACCAAGTATATGAGGTACAACAGTGTAACTGCTGGGAGGTCAAACAGGCCGCCTCATCCAACTCTTATCCAACCATCTGACTCATACTGTATAGGTTCCTATAGCTCTTCCCCACCAAAGCATGGACTCCACAAGACCTCTCAAGGTGAACTGTGGAATCTGGCACCAAGACGTTAGGAGCAGATCCTTTAAGTCTTGTAAGAGAGATGAAGCCTCCATGCATCCACACTTGTTTGTCCAGCATATCCTACAAATGCTCAATATGATTGAGGTCTGAGGATTTTTGAGGTCTGCACACAATGTCATGCTTCTGAAACCTTCCCTGAAGAGTTTTTTGCAGCGTGTCAGGGCATATAATACTGAAGAAAGAGGCTACCGGTATTAGGGAGTACCGCTGCCATGAAGAGGTGTATTTGGTCAGTAACTATGTCAATTAGGTAGTACATGTCAAAAAATATACCAGGACTCAAGGTTTCTAGGCAGAACATTGCCCAACCCATCACACTGCCTTCTTTTCATAGGCATTCTGGTGTCATGTCTTCCCCCGGCCTCCCACAATTGGCCATCTACATGATCAAATAAATAAATAAAACCCACCACATCACACCACCTCGTTGCATTGCTCCATGGTCCAGTTCTCATACTTACATGCGTACTGTAGGCACTTCCGGCAGTGGACAAGGTTCAGCATGTGCACTCTGACCAGTCTTTGGCTTTGTAACACCATATGCACCAAGCTTCCTTGCCTCCTATCATACCCCGGCATGACCCTTATCTGTAGTTTGTGTTACAGTAGCCTTTCTGGGAGATCAGATACACTTCCCATACACAGCAGTGTCCCCTGGGTACCCATGACCCTGTCACCGGTTCACCACTTGTCCGTCCTCGGCCCACTTTTGGGAGGTAGTTATTACTGCATACTGGGAACATCATATGAGTCACTCCACGCCCATTTTTCTTGCCTTTAACACTAAACGTTGAAAACGAACTTTTCGCTCGTTGCCTAAGGCATCGCTCCCCTTGAAAGGTGTCAGTGTAACAAGATAATTGATGCTATTTACTTTACTTGTCAGTGGGTTTAAGGTTATGGCGGATCAGTGGTACTGTATATCTTTTGACCCTGTTGAGTGTTTATGCCGTATTGGAGACAAATTCAATTTAAATTGACCACAGTACTGTGGTAGTGCGACTACTTGGTGTAAATCTGGTGGTGGTAATTTGGGGCACCGGCACTGCTTTTGCTTGCATTTGTTGCTAAATTTGCACAAGCATGTTATGCTGTGGTCTAGAAAAGGAATGATCTCGAACCACTGTCCAATTCTGGTTCTAGATCAGGATTTAACCAATGTTTGAGCATAAGAGATTGTATATATGAGTCTGTGATCATGTGTCTGGCAAGCGGTGTCTCATTAATTGCCTGTGTGTGTGGTTGTGGATGTGGGTGTGTGGAAGAGAGATCTGTGGTCGCAGCTGCCGTGTTTTAAGAGCTCTGCTGGGAAACGGTTAGGAAACAGCATGTGACTCATGATACGTCCAGGAACTGGATTCTGTACAGTACAGCATGTGCGCCCCTCGTACAAACACACACGTACATGCACACACACACACACACACACACACACACACACACACACACACACACACACACACACACATCACTTGACCAAAGGTTACCCAGTGGGTGGGTAGCCAATTGCTATATTTTAGAATGACCTATTCGATCATGTTTAAGCCTCCTAAAGTGTGTTAATGTGTTTGGTATCGTTTAGACGTCGGTGTGTGTGTTCTGATTCTAAAAGCAGAAGGAACATGAAGCTGTATTCAGGACAGACTGAGTGAGATAAATGGAAAGAAAGAGGGGGCTAACTTTAGGAAAAGAAAATCATAAGTTGATGCTAGTGCATTTAGGAAGGTTAACACAGTGCGAATGGAGAGAGAGAGAGAGTACGTAATTGTATAACTTGTTTAGTTTGGCTTTGTTCCATGGATTTCAGACCATTTGGCCCTGGTTCCCAATCCAAGGTTCAGGAAGTTCAGTATCGAAGTGTACAGTCACAACAACTTTGCTCTCAATACACTGCTGTCTACTCTTAAGTACTAAGAAACAATTTCAACCCCCTTTTTTTTCCAAGTAACTGGATACTGTACAGATTTGCACTAGAGTACTTAATGTTCTGGGTCACGTGACGTCGATGTTCCGACCCAAAAGTAAGCTAATACTGGGTGCGACCACAAGGTTCTTCACAAAATGGATTCCCCAGGGTGCTGGAAACATTCCTTTAAGATTCTGGTCCATGTTAAAGAAGGTGTGTCGTGATTTTTTTTTTACACAAAATTAGTTGCCAAAAAGTCATCTAAATATGTCATGAATGTCCAAAACATTTGTACATATTTGTCAAATAGTCTTTCACAGTCTAGAGTTTCTGATCCCAGTTTGGAGCGAATGGAAATGGATTGCATCATGGACTTTTTGAAATCTTGTTGGGCTGTCTCCTGCCGTTGACTCCATATGTTTTTTTTTTTGGAAATAAGGTCCCATAGTCGTCCAAAGGAAAAGAAAAAGGGACTTAGGTGGTCTATATCAAACTAGTGAACTACTGAAATCGAAAGAAATGATTAGCTTGGTGCTAACAGTTGTCCTTTTTTTCCCTGTTGGACGCCCTGACCCCAGTCTGGGTGCGAACAGCGGAGCAGGAAGTTGAAACAGTGTCCATGTGCAGCAGCGAGAGCTTGGCTGATCAAGGATATGCAGCGTCTGAAGGCATGGCTGACTCTCCAAGTACTTCCCCTGAGGATGCTGTTTCCCTGGGTCCTGATTCATCGCTGAGCCCCAGCCAGCCGCCGGAAGACTGCGATAGCGATGAGGGCTGCGCCACATGGGACTCACGTCACAGGTACCTCACCTCATGGGCCAGGTGGTTGTGTTTCTTGCCTGCAGGTTCCAGTAGGTTCAAGGTTAAGACACTTGTTTGGGTTCATCCCATGGTTTTTGTAGCATTTTCGCCACAGCACAAGTAGCTTATCACAAAAGGCTTACACTTGGTTTCATCTGTACTTCCCAAGCATTCGTTCCCTCACTATGCTCTCATTTCTAACTCACTCCATCATAATAAAGATTAAGTAGGAAATCTGACATACAGAGATATTGATATATTTGAAAAGAGAATTGAGTATTGGAATAAGGTATGATGCACAAAAGCTGGAGCCTCTGATTGTTACAAAGTGCTGATGCTGGAGATTCCTTCCATGATTGCGCAATAAACCTCTCCTTGGAGAAAACATCGCCATATATACATTTCTTTACTTCGTATATAAGGAGTATCTGTTTATAAGTTGTGACGTGCCTTATCCTTATATACAGGACATGATATTCGTATGTAATCTTTTGCAAACACTCCTGCCTGGGTCCTTGTCCATTGGGACCAGCTGGAGCTCTCCCACATTAAATGGAGATAGAACAGCCTGACTTGTGTTGCTCGTTGCTTCTGTAAGGCTGTCTGCACAGTCTGGCTTTCTCAGAGCTGCTGCTTTGCAGAGCCAGAAGTGTTAATGGATCATGGAGCAGGAGTTGCCTGTGCCTGCAGCGTCACCCAAAACTCTAAGAAAGTCTTCCAGGAAAGAGCTATTTCAATCTTCCAGGAAAGAGATATTTTTCTAGCTCAGGCATATTAATAAGCTTGTATGTTCAGTAGGCGGTGAAAGACATGTCTTTTTTTTTTTTTTTTTTTTGACTGTGGGCAAAATTTCTCAGATTGACAGCACTGTAATAATGCGAGACATGTTTTTACCGCTCACCCTAAATGTAGCTCAGAAGAAAATAGAGGTTCTGCTTTCTGTTCGGACTGGTTGACATTGCCGCTCATTAGTTATTTTACAGATATCTGGTCTTACAGGGGCTGGCACATCCGCCTCACAGCAAGAAGGTCCTGGGTTCCAGTAATGTGCGAGGCGAGGGCGTTTCTCGGTGGAGTTTGCATGTTCTCCCTGTGCTTGCGTGGGTTTCCTCTGTGCTTGCCTGGGTTTCCTTCCACAGACCAAAAAAAACATGCACATTAGGCTAATTGGCTGTTACAAATTGCCCCTAAGTGTGAATGTGAGCGTGAATGGTTGTGTATGTGTGTGTTGACCTGTGATGGTCTGGTGAGCTGTTCAGGGTGTACCCAGTGTTGGCTGAGATATGCTCCAGCCTCCCCGCGTACTTAATAGGATTAAGTGGTTCAGCATATGAGTAAGCAGTTAATTGTTAGTGAACGCTATTCGTCACAGTAACCATGGTTTTCCTTATGCAAGCAGTGGAAATATGAGACCTGGTGACAAACCAATGAAGAGGAGTGATGGCTATGAGGAAGACACCGAAATCGCTGCACAGATCCACTTAACCCTGGCTGATTTGGATGCAGAATTAGCAGATGGTATGACGAACGTGTTACAAATTCCTTTAAGACTAAAAACTGCACAAGTTTTAACTGAGTTTGTGTTTTCTGAATTCAACACAGGGTCGTATTCATTGGTACTCACAGTACTCACAGATACACAGTATAGTGGGAGATCAAGTAGCTTAGTGCAGATCTCAGAAGTTCAGGAATGTCTCTTTGACCCATTTCTAAAGAAATTTAGATTCCACGACCATCAGTTCAAACAATTGTACAGAAGTACGTGTTATTGGAAGGTGTAGCTACTTTACAAGAAACCCCAATTTATCACTTGGGTTCGATGACCATCAAGCACCAAGGCACAGGCCTGTCATGAACTGGAAGCTGCATAAACAATAGTGTAGCTGGTGTTATTTTCACTTTTGTCACATCACCGTCAAATTTTCAAGGAGGCAACTTGGGACCAAAGGCTGAAATGAGTTTATGAAAAGGTCGTTGTAGGTCAAGGTTAGCAAAATGGCCCACAATTGATTATAATGGCTAGGTAGCGGCTGGTCCAATTCACTCCATCGGTAACCTCTAGTGTCAAGGAGAAGCTGCTGTCCAAGAATGATACATGAATACCTTTAAGCTGGACGAAAGTTTGCACCTGATTACATGGACAAAGAAAAAGCCTTCACGAGCAAAGTTTGGCCACCATGATAATTATGCATTCAACCCCAAGTGCTGGCTTTTAAGCACGGTGGTGGTAGCATCATACTCCTGGTCTGGTTTGATAAAAAAGTAGAATTGATGCACTACGAATGCAAGTGGATGGAATAATGAAGACGGAGGACTACCTTAAAATTCTTCAGCACAACCTGAAGCTATCGGTTACTTGGGCTTAACTGGGTGTTCCAGCAAAACAATGACTACAAATACACATCAAAACTGGTTATTAAATGGATAACACAGGCAAACCTTAAGGTTTTAAATGTCCCTTCCTTACTCCTGACATCAACCCTGTCAAAAATAAATGGGCTGTGCTTGAAAAAAAAATTTATTCGAACTCCATCAAGAAGAAATGGTGAAATGCCCAACCAGAATTTGTCCAGAAGCTTGTTGATGGCTACCGAAAGGGTCTGATTGAGGAGACTCTTGCTAAGAAGCATTTTAATAAATATTATGGGTGGGTGTATGTATTATTTTGACCCTATGTTGATTTAATAAATCAGCCTATTCAAATGTAGGTAAAACTCGGGTGTCAAATTGTTATTTTCTATTTAAATAAAGTATACATGTGACCACTATACATATATACATATACTGCAAGCTATATATATATATATTAATATAAATGGCCTTGAATGAATAACTTCTATCCTCTTAAACTCTTTTTTCTTTCATTTAGAAGTTAATCGCTCAGCTGAGGCATCTGTGTGTGTTGACGATGACATCCCTGTGTCTGTTGTTGATATGGATGTTCCAGTTACAAAAATTGATGAAGTGACTGATTACAATCCAAGTAGCTTGAGTGCCTATGAGGCGGCACTATTGCACAGCAACCAGAACGAACAGGATGGCTCAAACACGCTCCGTGTGGATCTCCAAAATAAAAACAACAATGCTCGTATGTCAAAGCAAGCAAGTATTAGTGCATCACAAACAGATCCGATTCAGTCTGGATCCGAGAAAGTTACTTTAAGTCCTGGAATTAAAGGTAGAGTTGACCTGGAGAAAGAGAAGCTGCCAGAAACGTCTCAGAAAACATCTCCTGGAAAGTCTACTTTTACCCGTAGTGTACAAAGTGTTCCCGAAAACAGACTTTGGTCTCCACCAACAGTGCAGAGTCATAGCAAGGAAAACACAGAATTGGACAGAGCCTCACATGGTAAAGCTCAAAACCTGATCAGCCAGAATCCGGTGTCTCGATTCGGCTTAAAAACATTTACAATTGTTCCTGCCAAACCAAATGCGCCTCAAAATCATGTGAAGATAGATGGCTCCTTGGGTATGGGTGCCATAAAAATTGATGAGTTGGGTAACATGGTCACACCAAGAGAGGCCCAAGACAAAGCTGATCGCCTTGATGAGGCAAGTGATGACCGAGATTCTCCACTCCTGGACAAAGCTAAGGCCTTCTGGAGCTCAGCGGAGAAAGAGGAATCAGCACCTGTTGCCCATAAAGGAGCTTCTGTAAAGACTGGAGAAGATGGAAAATCCCTGGAAAACCCCAAGCCTGTACCTGTAACAGTAACATCACAACCTACACAAAAACCAAGTGTCAGAGAACCACCAAAACAGATGAGTGGTTCAAGCATCAACCTGGCATCCGCAGTAATGAATAAGCTTGCCGTTTCAGATCCTGCTGAAAATGTTTTCTTCTCCGAGCACAGGAAGAATCTTCATTCCCTCAAGCCTACCAGAAGAACTTCAAGTCATTATGTGGCTTCAGCTATTACGAAGTACACTGAGAATTCCTCATGCAAGGTTCATGAAGTTCAGGAGCTTCCAGAGGCAATGCCTTCTGGACAAACCAGCCAAGCTTTCAAGAATGACCCAAGACCTGGGCAAGCGACATCAAACCATAAGGTTTCAAGTGCATCTACAAACTATGTGCCTTTCCATGTTGGCGCCAAACCTTACCCAAACCGTCCTGCAGAAAAGCAAGACGTTTTCAGGCAACCTCAAGTCATCAGTACAAATAAATCTGGCACTAAAGCTTTGAACGTCACCCCAGGAAATACCAAGCTCCAACAGCAAGCATACTCCGAACCAACCCTGTCCTCTACTAAAGAGTACATGACCATAAAAAAGGCCACAGGAAACCCTTTACCTCCAGACACGACAAGGAACACGACCCGACCAGCAATAGCAAAGAAACCGGAGTTACACAGTCTTGGTCTCCAGCCAAGTCTGTTTGGGCCGGTGAAGACGTTTAAGCCTGTGGTCCTAAAGTCAGTGGAGAAGGAGACGTGTCTTCACAGTTCACTCATGGAGGCAATACAGTCGGGAGATGGAATGGAACGTCTGAAAAAGGTGCAGTATGCAAAGCACTTTTCATTCTTTGTGGTCGGTTTTGCAATAACCGCAAGATTGGTGGTGACATGTTTATTCCGGCTTGTAATTGCTCCAAATGTGGTTGCTATGAAAACACACCTACTCTTAATTAATAACTAAGGAACTGTGTTAAAACATTTGTAAATGTTTGTAATCTGTGTAAAAAACTTGAACATACTGTTCATACTTCTTGTTGGCTTTTGGCCAAAACTTCTTGCCCAACCTCAAAAAAACAATACCAACAATTATACTGAATGTAGGGATGCATCGGCAAGCTTTTTTGGTTCCTGTGTAGCTGTAAGTAAAGTACATTTTTGTTTTCGGGTCGGATGTTCATTGGTAGTATCTATTACATATTTTTAAGATTTTTTTATGAGTATGGTAAATCCCGAGTGTCAAATACTGCTGCATCCTTAACTTTGTTCCCCTCAACCTGTAAAAGAAAATAGACTTCGCTGAAAAGGCTCTCCTTTTTTGCATTCAGGTCTCCAGGACGGGCACCCTGAAGAAGCCGTCTGATGTGGAGCCCGAAAATGAACGCTCTGCTCTCCTGTCAGCCATCCGAGCCGAAAGTAATTCAACAAGATTGAAAAAGGCAAGCTTAGCATGTATGTTTTAAAAACGAATTTGTATGTCCTAGAATATGTTCCAACTCTTCGCTCTGATTTCCAGACCAGCTCGTCAGCTGCCGCAGAGCTGGAGCGTTTCAGGAAGTCTGAGGAGAACAGGGCCTTCCAGAATCATGCAAGTCCTCTAACTCCTTCTCCACAACAAATACCAGCATTTACACCGCCACCGCCACCAACCTTTATGGCACCGCCGCCACCACCTCCAAACTTTATACCACCCCCTCCTCCAACCTTGCCTAAGTCGACGGCGGTGCTTCCTGCAGGGGGAGATCCAGAGTTTGCCCGAGAGGCACTCCTGGAGGCCATCCGGTCTGGTGCCGGAGCCCAACGGCTTAGAAAAGTAAGGATCTTTTCAAGATATAAAGTATAGCTGAAAAAACTAGTGTTATTCAGCCTAGCAAAGGACATATTTTTTATATAGGGAATATAATACTAGGGAACAGTAATAATTAACAATCAATACCAAGGTGGTGTCAAGTGATTCTGCAGCAACTTGGCCATGCTAGCAATTAAACAAAATATATTACAATTGTGCCTTTATTGGAGTTGCAGTGGACTTTGCATTGGACTTGTATTGGATCTGTTTGCAGTGTATTGTTGAGGAAGATACAACCATATTAGTTTCCATAGGTTTCACGATTAAAGAAAATAACTGTCAGTTTACCAAGAAAGCACAAAAGAATGTTGTTTCTGAAAACTTGGTCAGAAAATGTGTGACCGCTGATGGGTACAAAGCATCCAGCTGGTTCCAGCTTCCTCCGCGACTGTGACAGATAAACAGTGTCAGTGATGTGTGGATGGATGGATGGATGGATGGATGGATGGACAGGCAGGCGGGTACAATGTGTTACCCTAGAGAGTCCTAGAGCGGTTCAAGAAAGAAAAAAATACTGAACAGCTTATTCATAAATTCGAGTTGCACTTGAGTTGATTGCTGATGAAGCCAAACAAAAAACAGCCACAATAACAATTTATTTGGTAATAAAATTATTAATAATAGTTCTTGAAAACTATATATATATATATATATATATATAGGTTCTTACCATCAAAATATCTTTTCATTTAAATTTTTTCCTTTTTAATATATATATTTCTTTATAATATAGAATTTATTTCGTCTTGCGTTCTTGGGTTCAGCAAATCAGCTGTTTGGTTTTTGTGCACTCGTGGTATATGAGCTGATATCCTAGTAGTAGAAGAGCTGATCCAGGTGTGCAGTCACTCAAATCCAGCAGGTGTGGTTACAGTAACATGTAACTGTAGTAAGAATTGAAGGAAAAGTTACTAGCTTATCTATTAGATTATTTATATCTATTTATATCGATTCATGGGGGAATCTGCAGCCAATCCTGGCTGACTTTGAGGCGAGAGGCGGGGTTACATCCTGAATATGTGTATTATTTATGGATATTAATAAGTGCTTACAGTTTTTTAAAGCTAATCATTAAACAAGAGGACTCTTGTGTTATAAATGATGTTATGCATGCCGCTCAGTAATGTTGTGTTTGTTGTTTGCTTTTCAGGTCCCAGTGTCAACAAAGAGACTTAAAGTGAACGGGAGACTGGGCATCGTCCAGTCGTGCGCTTCACCCCCTCATCATCCCTAGAAACTTTTTTCAGCTTTGTTTTGAGGAATTATCCCATAGCCAAATTTCAAGCTAACGCATTTGCTAAAGTAAAGTATAGCATAATAATACCGTTATTTATTATTTTTGCTAATAGTCACATGCTGCTTTTAAGTCTGTGCCAATCATTTCTATTTTTGTTTCGTATTTAGGACGGGAAAAGGTCCTGTTGTTGCTGTAGTACATCTCTTACATTACTGAATAATCGATCAGTATTTCGAAGGAATGTCGGCACATTCTTACTTGAGTAGGCGGTAACGCGAAATCTTTAATTTTATTGGGACGCGAGATCTGTTTGAATTTATTTTCAGATCGCACTGAAGGTAGTCAGCGCTGTAGTTTGTTTAGTCCTAACGACAATTTATTCTTTGCCTGAAGCATCGTAGTATAAACAGTATAAAAGAGCAAACAAAGCGTTAGTGTAAATCCACTAGTTTAAATCAATGTGGCAAAACACTTTTGTCATCCAATCAAACATTAATTTCATAAATACCTTTATTTTTCATGAATATCTTTCTCCATGCTGCTATTTGATAATATTGTATTTATGCCATTTTTGATCTGAAAAGGAAATTTAAATTAACTTCACACTAGAGATATATTTAATATAACTTCATTATTCATATATATATATATGTGTGTATGTATATAAAGTGGATTGAATGACAGACCTGCAGAAGGTCTAGACAGGTCTACCTTTAAATCCATGGGCTCTTTCGAAGGAATTATTGGACCAGAAATTTATTGGATTTTGGAAAGTTGTATATAATATTTTTTAATTTTCCATAATTAAAAATGTTTGTGATTCATTTTGATTAAATACCATAATGTTGGTATAAAGATTTGTTGTTGTTCTTGTTGTTGTTTAGGTTCTACTTTGTACATGAAATGTGCAATATATATATATATATATATATATTTTAATAGGATTATACCAAACCTTAGATACAAATCAATAAATAATTTTGTAATCATTTAAGTGTTTCGATTATCTATACATCTATCGTGCAGCTTTGTATCCCCATGTCATAAGATCGATGAACCCAACTGATTCAGAACCAGGCCATTTGTGCCAGCAATCTCTTCAGTATCAAACATAGCTCAGATGTGTAGTTGAGCCTAAAGAACCGTAAGTATAAAATATCAAAATAAAAATCTAATAATATAAGTATTTATATTCAGTTTCAATTATATGCAGTTTCAGCACAAAAAAAATTAAAAATTCCCTCTGATGGTGACACACAAACATGAGGTCACATGCAAACACTTCACAGAAATGGCCCTGAGCCTGGAACTTGAACCCAGGACCTTCTTGCTGTGAGATGGACGTGCTAACCGCTACACCACCATGCTGCCCATATTATGGGCTATTTTATGTAAATATTTATGCAGTACACTGTCCGCAACGGGCCAGAGCAGAAGAAACCCTAAAAGCAGGTATGTCGTCTGAAAACCTTTACTTATTTAAAGAAAAAATCTCCAATGAGTTAAATTCTGCCATGTCCACCTAAATTAACTGGTAAATGAGTATCCACCAATTGCTCTGGTTAAAATGTCACCCTGCATGAATTTACTATGATGTCAGTTCTGCATTACTGTGCTTGCTTCTGGATGAGTCCAAACCTGGAGATAAGCCATGTATGGATCTGTTACTGGCAGTATCGGCTCATTCCGGTCTCAGTGACTCATACTTCTGTCTGCTTTGTTTGCAGTCTCCATCCCCTTTATTCTTTCCTAGGTTCAAAACTGTTGGCTTTTATTGTAACTGCATTCATATTTATGTTTATTGACGTAGTCATTTGATAAGTCGTACATGTACAGTAAAACTCTGGGAGGCAATGTTAATGGCAAGAAAGATTCTGGGGATGAGTACAAGACAGTCCTTTTGATTACAACAGCAGCTCTTAGGCTCAAATCTTTAATATCCCGGTGAGATTACTCACTGAAGCATCGTCCATCTTATCAACATTTTTGAGTAACTGACTGAATTTTGTTTGGAAGTGGAATGGAACAAGAATAGTTTTCGTACATTACATATTAGCTAGTTTTTTTAATTGGATGATTGGTTGGTTGGTTTGCTGGCTGATTGGTAGGTTGGTTGGTTCACTGGCTGGTTGGTTGGCTGACTGGTTCGCTGGTTGGTTGGTTGTTGGTTGGTTTGCTGGCCGAATGATTGGTTGGTTGGTTTGTTTGTTGGCCAATTGGTTGGTTGGTTGGTTTGTCTAGCCGATTGGTTGGTTGGTTCACTGGCTGGTTGGTTGGTTGCTTCACTGGCTGGTCAGCTGGTTGGTTTGCTGTCTGGTTGGTTGTTTGGTTCACTGGCTGATTGGTTGGTTGGTTGGTTTGCTGGCTGATTAGTTTTAGTTCGGTAATGAAAGATCTTGGGTTTGAGTATGTTATTTTTTTTAATTTTGGTTTGGGGTGTTTTTTATGCACGACTTATGTGCCTTTTCAATTGCATGGTTAGTTTTCTTTGGTTACTCACCTTGCTCCTTTAACCCTGTGAAAAAAGGGCAAAACCACCCTCTTGTTTTTGAAGCCTGAAAGCTGGAAAAGAACAGAATTATGGACTAGATGAAACATCCTCAAGGACGGTGTTGAGTCCAAGTCAGACCAAATGGTCTTTTTGTCCATGAGTTATTTATGTATCCCATCAAAATACCACATTTTTCCTGTTCGGTCTCCTAAAACGGCTCGTTGTTTCTCGTGCAAACATGTTATAATTTACTTGAGCCTGTATGTTCTGAGAACTGTGGTCTGGACGCTTCTGCCTTCCCTGTTGCACAGCAGGACGAGGGTAATCCCTTCCATGGCAGGCGGCTGTAAATTCTTCCTGACCCACAATCCTTCTGTTGGTCAGAGCTCCGGCACATTTGCGGCCACTCTGATCTGCGTTATGAAACTGCTAAATGACTGTTTGCTTCTAAACTGTTCGAGCCAATAGCGAAGGAAAACAGGCAGTGCAGGAATTCGTGTCAAAGGTCATGGCTCAAAACTGATGCCGAGATATATATATATATATATATATATATATATATATATATATATATATATATATAATATATATATATATATGCATTCATATATGCAAGTGTTAATCCAGAATCTTTCTGACATGGGTCCAACTGGGTGTTGGTGTCTCTGTCTATTTTTGATTGGTCTAGAAGACGTGTAGATTTGAAAACTTCAAACCATTATTTTTTTAAGAATAACTGACTGAAACAAGTATTTATGAGAATCATGAAAGAAGTTTCCAGTATGAATATAGTAGTGGCTATATAGCTTCTAAAGCTTCCTAATTAAACACACATGAACCCATTCACTGAACAGTAATAAACTAATCATGTTATAAGCTATGGCTTCATACTGGTTTTACTGGCAGGGTAGGAAGTGGGAAACTAGAAATGTTGGCGCACATGCCCTATAGGACCAAAGGACTGGCCTCCGCTGTAAATCCATCCGAACTGAGCTGAATCTCAAGTCATTCTCCAGGTTTTTATGATTACTGATTGGTAGTATTACAGATTGAACATAGTGTGGGACATAAATATCTTCTTGCTGATCATTGTGTACTACATAAAAGATCTAGGTGGAGCGTTCGAATAAAGTGCGCAGTATAATAACAGAAAGGAACGGTGGCATGGTGGCTCACAGCAAGTAGGTTCTGGGTGTGATTCCTGGGCTCGGGCATTTTTGAGTTTGGTTTTGAGTTTATGTTCTCCCAATGCTTGCAAGGGTTCAAAGACATGCGCATTAGGCTAATTGGCTGTTTGACCCTAAGTGTGAGTGTAAATGGTTGTGTCTGGCGGGCTATTCAGGGTGTACCTCGCCTTCGCCCAGTGTCAGCTGAGACAGGCACCAGCCTCCCCGTGACCTAGTCATTGGATTAAGCAGTTCAGCAGATGAGTGAGTGAGTATCATAATTAGGCTCGTATACCAGGGTTTTGGTGCAATGTGTGTTCACATCTCCTCTCCAGGGTGAGGCACCAGCCTCCCCACTCCCCACTCAGCCGACTCTGGGCGAGGGCTGGGTACACCCTGAACAGCTCGCCAGACCATCGCAGGGCCAACACACACACAATCATTCACACTCACACATATGGGGAATTTGGAACAGCCAGTTAGCTTACTGGGCATGTTTTTGGACTGAGGGAGGAAACCGGAGTACCCTGAGGAAACCCACGCAAGCACGGGGAGAACATGCAAACACAGCCTGCGAATCGAACCCAGGCGAACAGAAAACTTAATTTTTTACTTTACTATTTGTACTACTAAGTAAGCAAGCTTGTGATGGTGTGATGTGTAGCGATACCGTATTACTACAACAACCTGAAACATTGAAAATAATGGCACATCCTTATTTTGCTTTGCGATTAATAAAACCATTTATCTACCTATCTATCTACATATCCATCCTTCTGACCATCTATCCATTTAGGAACATCCTTGATAAGATAAACAAACAAACACCTTGTAATGGTATCGAGAATCTGAAAAGCCAAGCTACCACTTTTACAGACTCTGATGACTCCTTCCATAAGCATTAAATAAACCTCTCCTGACTTAAAAGAATTACATCAATAGCAATGTTTATACAGTATATTAATCATTTTAAAAAAATAGCAACAAAATGTAAAATATAGAAACCTCTGAATTACCTGGTATCCAGGACGACTGTACGAGTGGCTGTGAGGGAAAATGACATCAATCCAAGCAGGGTACATCCTGAACAGTTTGCCAGTCCAGGGCCAATACACACAACCATTCACACTCTTACACACACCGGGGGGATGGTTTGGAACAGCCAGTTAGTCTAATGCACATGTATTCAGACTGTGGGAGGAAACCTGATTACCGGGAGAAAACCCATGCTACACAAACTCGAACCCAGGACCTTCTTGTTGTGAGGCAGACACGCTAACCACTTCGTCACCGGGCCGCCTAGACATGAATGTGCAAAATCTAAAGTGCGATGTGTGACCCAATGTTGTACTCATCTCTCTACAGCTCATCTCTTCTGGGAAAGGTGCTAGATAATTCTGGAAGCACACACACACACACACGCACACACGCACGCACGCACACACACACACACACACACACAGCTTTACCTCTGATAATAAAGTGTTTATTATCTTTATAAGTCATTATTATTATTATTATTATTATTATTATTATTATTATTATTTCATTTCATTTTCTGAACCGCTTATTCCTAATTAGGGTCGCGGGCAGGCTGGCGCCCATCTCAGCCGACTCTGGGCGAGGGCGGGGTACACCCTGGACAGCTCGCCAGGCCATCACAGGGCC
>JAOUQZ010000044.1:2176133-2206635 GCA_028564935.1 Neosilurus hyrtlii | reverse complement strand
TGAGGGGACTCGGTGGATTCGGGACGATCTTGAGGGGACTCGGTGGATTCGGGACGATCTTGAGGGGACTCGGTGGAATTTGTGTGAACTTTGCCCAGTGTCAGCTGAGATAGGATGTTAGGATAGGATGATCTCCCAGCCCTAGGAAAAGGTCGTCCCCACCTGGTTAACAAACTACATTAATAAGAAAAAGCATGTGTAGTGTTGCCCTCTTTTTTTATAAACACAATATCTTCCTGATCTCCATAAAACAAAGAACGAAGCAAATAATTCATGCTTGGATTTTGTTTGTTAAAAGTTTTTAACGTGTTTTTTTATTCGTATTTTTTAACTTGGAATTAACTCGGTGACGTATAGATATTTGCAGTAGAAATGTATTATCTTTACAGATTTTTATCCTGAATTAATGCTGCTCTTATTGACGTTAATGCTTTCGGGAGGAACTCTTCAGTATTCTCTTCTAATGGAGGAGAATCAGAGGTCTTCCCGCGTACATACGCTTCACATCTCTATGGCTTTCCTTGGCTACAGGGCAACTGCGTGTGAACCGAGCGCATTCCATTCAGCCTTGCGTCAGTTTGCTATCATACACTGCAGCCTATAGAGAGCTAATACCCTCTGACACACTGGGCATGAAGCTATAGAGAGTGGTGTGGGCAATGCTTGTGTTCAGCCAAATCCCTGCTAGCTGTTCTTTGTGCTTTTATGTACATTGCAGTGGTCATTCATGGGAAATGATTAGGCACTCTCCAGTCACGTGGGATTCTGAACAGAGCTTGTTTCAGTATTTGGTCTCATCAGGTAGCAAATGTTGTTTTGTTTTTTTTAGGTGACAATTGGTTACCATTAGGCAAGCTGAGAAATGTTAAATTATTTTTTTACCCCCCCCCCCCCCCTTTTTTTTTTTGTTTTTTTTTTAGCTCTAGGCTTCACAGATAGTATTGGCCTAGCATTTTTTTAGAAGCCAACACTTTGGCACTGTTATTAAAAGTTAATAAATTACTAAAATTTGCAGCATTATGTTACGTTTTTTTTTTAAAAATTAAGGTATAACGAGAATGAAATGTCATCGGTCAAAGCCCAGGTACTTATGTGTGTGTGTGTATATGTGTGTATATATGTATGTATGTTGTATCTGGGGAAAAAATAGCAGTACTACAGTTTTGTAAAAAATTTGTAAAAAATTGTACTGTTATTTTTTTCCCAGATACAATATATTTAGCTCTACTTCGACTTATCGAGGACTGTTCAATGGAAAATCGACTCAAGATTTTTTATATATATATATATGTGTGTGTGTGTGTGTGTATATATATGTATATGTATATGTGTGTGCCACAGATCTTGGATATTATTTATAAATGTTTATTTGTATCATAAAACAACAAGATGTAGGCTTATTTTTTCATGTATCATTTTATTATAAACGGAAATGGATGTCATTTAAGTACGCCGCTGTTCCAATTGCCAAATGACCGTAACGCATCTATCCGTCCTCTGAGTTTGGTCTCCCGAGTTAAACTTGATAAGTTCGTACTCCCAACTATGGGAGTACAAACTTGGTGAACTCCTTGTCAGAGCCAAATCAGTTCATAAGGTTAGAGTGCTGTGCATGTTTAATGCTTCACATGTCACTCTGTCTTGAACTACAATATTTTATCTTTCAAAATTAGACTCCATAAAAATCAGTTTGATCAAGCTTCATGAGTCACTAGACAGGAACAGTAGTTAATCATATGCCTCTCTTATACGCACAATATAACCTTTAGCCATCAAACCTGCCTCGCCATGCTTGCTTTCTAGATTTCTTGCTGTGTTAGCTGTTTTGCATTGGAGGTGTTTATAAGGGCTGGATTGTCCTTTTAAAATTATACAAGGGACCCCTTTAAGTAGGCACTTGCATACTTTATGAGGATCTCTTGTTATTGTTGTATAGAGGACGAGTAGTTCGA
Source organism: Neosilurus hyrtlii (assembly GCA_028564935.1). Taxonomy (NCBI): domain Eukaryota; kingdom Metazoa; phylum Chordata; class Actinopteri; order Siluriformes; family Plotosidae; genus Neosilurus; species Neosilurus hyrtlii. Next base: position 2,204,683 of record JAOUQZ010000044.1, on the reverse strand, counting down.
GCTACACTAGTGAAATCTTTTCTCAATTCTGATAAATAGGGTTATCAGAGGAAAATATTGCTCAAATTTTGACTAAGTACAGAATTCAATCCTCTCCACTTTATAAAAAATAAAAGCATTTTTAAAAAGTATCTTTTTACCTGATAAAATCCTGAATTGCCTCCTAATTACTAACTTTTACTTTTGGAGGGGTATCTTCATACAATCTAGAAAGATGTTCTGCTTGTAAGCTCTATTTATAATGTAAGTGGCATTGTCGGGACCCGTCATCCGTCAAAAATGTCTTCTCCGGAAAGTTGCCATTACATGTGGTGGACAGAAGTGCTTTTTTCAGATATTAATTGCTTTTTCTAAAGCAGCATAGTACTGCATAGCTTACTGAAAATATTTAATTGGGATTGGATGTGAGATGCTTTCTGTACAGAGTTCCACACCAGCTTGATAAGCATGTCCACTAAAAAGCGTCTTCTCCGGAAAACCACAATGATTGTCGCTGATGTTGTTGTTACTGCAGTTAATAATATATACAACTAATGTTGCATGAAACCTGCTCAGATAATGTGTTTAATGAGCTTTTCTTCTTAATAATGGGAATTCTTTACAATTTTGCAGATGTACTTAGAGACCTTGTACCTGTTATACTTTCATTTAGACACCATTAGAACACAAAAACTAGGATTTTATTTTGAGCTACTGTGAACCCAAAAGGTATACCCTGATTGTGAAACAGCCTATAGCATGTTTCACTTTATTGTTTAATAATTAGTAAACTCAATACCTGCCAGTTGGATAATACTAGTTAACATACCAGGATATATAACTGGAGTTTCATTAATCACTACAATCATCCTTATTTTAGCAAACATCATTCACCACCCAGACTAGTGCCAGCCAACACAACGTAAATAAGTTCGAACATGCCATTTACCCCAATAAGCTGCTTTTTGTGCCTTCAAAGTTCTAAATCCTTGCGGTATAGTGACAACCTTCCTAACGTCAACGGTGCTGTGACCAGCTACCATAACGATTATTGTTCTAGTTTGCATTCATAAAATGGTAAATCCAAAACGGCGATGGTCCTCGGAAATTGTGATAGCTTTAATATCAGCAGTCATGATTCTACACCTGGTATTTTTATTGAAGTCTAATTTTTGTACTGCTGCCACCCTGTTTTTGGTTTTTTTTCATGAACCGACTTGTGTGTAGTTCAGTAATACCGTTAATGGCATCGTTAAATTTTAATAACAGAGAGTCATAACCTCGGGGCCTGAAACCTTGAAAGCAAAAGCTTGACGGTTTCATCTTTTCACACGAATGTCATACCTAACCTAATTCGCTTTCGGACTGAAATCAGTTTTAAAATTTTAATTAAACAGACCTAGATCTTTAATCACGTTTTGTTCAAGCGGAATAACGAAGGTTGCTTTCATAATGTAAGCTCGTGGATTGAACTGTGTGTTTTTCACTGACCCGCTGGAAACCTTTCAGCCGGTGTCAAATACACGCTGTGCCCTGGAATCTGCAGCTCCAGCATATAAGCAGACTAACATTATGCCTAAGTTCTGCTGTCAACGCTGTTGAGAGTAGTACTGGGAATAGTAGCTCTGACTGCAGGGAAATAAGTTTAGATTAAAGTGCTTGTACTCCAGGAAAAATAGCAACTAATGAATCCAAATTGTGTCCTTAAAACACACCTATGTACTACAGGAACGATTGTGTAGTAGGTACGAATACTTAATCGACATTTGTACCTACTGAGTATGTGAACGGTCTAACAAGCCCACAGGTTGTACCTGTGTTAGCCCTGCAGTAGACTAGCAGCCCGTTCAAGACGTGCTCCGCCACCTTCCTGAAGTCAGTTGGGATTGGCTCCCAACCCTGACGGATAATCGTTACAAACACCAGATGGATGGATGGATGTTTCAGCCACACCCATTGGTATCAGGAGCATCAAATCAAGCACACAGATTTGTAATTTGCATGGACCACAGAATGGGCCGTCCTGAAGTGCTAAGTGACCAAGCATGACCGTTTCACAGCTCCTTGCTATTACCGTCAGTCAGTTCATGAACGTCTTTGCCCAGTCGAAGTGTATAGCATATAAAAGCACCAATATTTTATTGCCACACCCACAGAACAGAACGCAGTACCACCTCTGGAAGCAACACCAGCGTAAGAACTATGTGTCCGGAGCCTTATAAAGAGTTTTTCCTCGGTTGAGAAGCATCAAGCCAGCTTAAGACCCCATCAGTTACTGGTTGATCCTTGTCAGGGTCACTATGGTTTGACAAAGTATTGTAGCAGTGAAAAAAATATCATGGACCAGTGTGGGAGTTGGTAGGATTGGGAATAGGAATGAAACAGCAGGCCTGTGCATACCTCTATTACTTGACAAGGAAGTATCAGTCTGCCAAGTTCCTTTGGGCCCCAGCGTTGCTGCCAAAGAAAACAAAGATTTTAACAACCGTTTGCAAAGAGTAATCCTGATGATATCATGCAAAAGTGCTGCCAAAAATAAAGAGGAGAATGGGCCCAGCCATATATTTACTGCTGATACAGCAGGACTTATGAACTTGCCTTAGAATTGGCTACACTGTGAGCCCAAATAGCTACTTCTAGCCTACCACTGGGCATGCTATTTCTGTTACTGAAGCCTACCCCCTTGAAGCAAAGATGCAGCGGCTGTTGTCGCACCACCCAAGCTTGACAGTCTCGTTATACTTTGGGTAGATCCCTTTTGGCCTGGATTAACCTCGTAAGCAGAGGGCTGCAAGCTTTAGTCATGTGGAGTACATGTGAAAAATCACTGAGAAGTATTTATAGCCTTTACAAGATCTATCCATCCAGTCTTGTGGAGTCAGACCAAAGTGGTCAAGCATTACCTTATCCGACATCGGTAAAACATAAACATGTATAGGTAAAGTTAGAACAACCCTTTGCAAGCAAAACATAGGGATATATTTTAAAGCACTGACTAAGGCTGGGCAAGCTCGCAAAACTGCTTATTTTTTTTTTTTTTTCTTTTTCTTTTTTTTTTTTTTTTTTGGCTTCACGTTTCCAGTCAGCCCAAATGTGGATCGAGGAAATCTGGATCCTAATTAGACAAGGGTTGGTTTCACGTTCTGCCCCCCTCCGCTCCGCACCTGTCCTTTCAAACTGATATGAACCGTAGCATGTTTTTGTTTTTTGATCGATAATATCAGATAGTGGGAGTGATTCGTTTCCATCGTTCGCCAAGTATTTATTTTATGCCTCTTCCTACATGTGAGTACTTGTGCGATGTGAGATCTAGAGATGGTTCCTACAAGTTGGGGAAGGGAAAAAAAACCCAACTTTTGTGCATACAGCTGATGTAGGCGATTTGAGCTCTGCAGTCATGGCACATCAACTCTAAGCCTGTCAGCATGGTTGTAAGTCGACACTCTGCTTTTTCTTTTGGTAATCTTGATCTTGACAGGCTCGTGCAAGGGGTATTTGTATAGCCTTTAAGGTTGTTTTATGTTATAACACATCAAAGTGAAAGCTTAGCTACAGAACCCTTGCAAATTTATGGGCTTGTTCGCCCTTATCTGTGTCTATACTGTCTCCAGTTTCCATAAATCTGCAGACTCATTTATTATTATTTTTTTTTTTGCCTTCCTTGAGTGTTGTATTGCATACACGGGTTATATGACACTGGTGTTGTACCATTTTGGTGTGCATTGGAATAAAGTTACAGTGGGCATCATGTGCACTTGGTAATTGGTCCAAGGAGTACCTTTATTTTTTTATTTTTTATTTTTTTTACTTACTATTACCGTAGTGGGTAGAAGCATGACCCTACTTCTAAAGCTTTGGTCTTCACCAATGATCAGTACTACAAAGGGGAAATTTGAGACTGGACTTTAACTGAAACATATCCAATATGTGGTTGATTCTTTCTTTATTCCAAACATTGTGTTTGTTTTTATATAATAATTGAAAGTTGCCAAGTAATGTCTTACTACGAATTAGAAATTTCTGTTTTATTGGCAGTATGCAACACTACAAATTGATGGGGCTGATAAGGACAAACATAAACCTTATACAATTCTGGGACTAATGATCTATTTAATGGAAGGATGCACTAATCTCCACTCAATTAACTATAATATGACGACGTACCGTTCCATGTGGAAAATAACATTGCTGCAGATCTCCCCACACACACAAAAAAAACATTGTGATGAATATTGCGGTGTTTTTAAGTAATGAAATTACAGGATGATGTAAAAGCATAAGGCAGACAACGCTCAGACGCCTGAAAATGCATTTTCTGCCATATCGAGTAAACGATAGTGAACTGAGTCCTGTTTGTTCCTTTGCTGCACTATTCCTGAAGCTGTGACAGCAACATCAAATCGCTTTAGTTATTTTTTTTTGTTATGTTTGTGAAATGTTGTAAGTGCAGAATACATGTTTTACTTTTTTTATTTTTCGACATGCACGTTTTTTCCTCGGCACTTCTATAAGCTGAAATCAGTGTTCATAAAGAAAACAGCAAAAAAAAATCATGCTTTTTGCTTTTGTAGCGGAATCAAAAAAATGTGACGTCATAGGCCTATTTTTGGTGCTGAAATTAGAGTGTTAACTCCAGTACGCTTCATCAAAACAGTAAAGTAAATCTTAAACAACAATTCTAGACGTCCTATTTATCCATTTTAATGTATCCTTGGAATTAGAATAAAAAAATTCCTGATCGCGTCCCGTCCCGTCGTGAAAAGTCGGCCTGCATTCAATTGTAACTGGCGGTCCGATTACTCACAAACTCTCAACCGCTGCAGATTGACCTTCCTCTCTTAGTTTTAGTAAAAATGTTGGCTGTGAAAAGTTCACATCAGGCGCCATATTATCCTTATCTTTTTATATCTACACCGAGAAACGTCCTGTTATCACTTGCTGTATGTTCGAGTAGATCAGTAAACCCACTATTTCTGGATCCTGTTGTTGACCAGTCGTAAAACTAACAGTACAATACGATGATTTTCTAAATTTTTGGAAAAATTGGAAATTTTTGGAACTTTTCACAGCTAATATTTTTACTAAAACTAAGAGAGGAAGGTCAATCTGCAGATGGTTTCGGTTGAGAGTGTGTGAGTAATCGGCCTGCCAGTTACAATGATACAAGATTAGAGTTTAAAAGACTTTCTTGGAACTGATGTGCTAAAGCTCTGAAATTGAATTTAGTCGCTCAGGAAAGCTTTCAGCGCTGCCCAGGTGTAGACCGCGCGTCTCATCCGAAGCTAAGCAAGGCAAGTGCGATGAGTAGAGCTGTCTCTTGAGAGAGAGCAGGAGAGAGCAGGAGAGAGCGAGAGAGAGCGGGACCGGCCAGATGAAGAGAAGATGTGATCTTCATGCAGAACTGCTTATGAAGAAACAGAAGGTGCAGCGGTAGGTCAGCTGTGTGCTTACTGTTGTGACTGCAAACCTCAAGATTGATGCCTAAACATGGTCCTTGTGCAAGAGCCCTACCAGGAATGTGAGTGTAAATATGGACGTTTCTTCAGGTGCTCAGTCCGCTCTCGCTCAAGATTCCACAGCTGGACAAAAGTACAACCCACATTCCAGTAGTTCGTTCTCCTTGCCAGAGGTTTTCTCTCATTCTCTTCTCTTCGCCCGCTTTCTTGCTCTTGCTCTTCCTCCTCCTTCTTTTGCACTTTGGCCTACAAAACAGGATGTGGCACTCAGCTGCTCTCCTCCTAATGTGCCCCATGCTAAATAACGTGCTCCCAGAATTCCTGAGCAGATGAAGGACTTAACCAACCCCAAAATGGCTTACTGGTGATCCGTGATCATTTTGGAAAGCATAAGGTTGGTAAGATGGTTGAAGCTGACCATGATATCTACAATAACTCACTGAAGTGGAATGTCATTATTCTTTACCTCGTATACCACACATTTTCAAATCCTTGGAATATTTGCTGTAGGGTCTGTGTATCATCAGCTTTTTCGGTACCCGTAAATGAGCTGTTTCTATAGAAACTGTTAACAACGAACACATTACAGCTACATGACAAGTCAGTGAACGGATGGGGAAGTTGGCGGTTAACTAGATATTTGGGGGAATTACTTGGTTCAGACAAAACCATACAAAAAATTTGAAAAATCAAATTTGAATAGTGCGGAAGGTATGGCAAATCACGGCCACAAACGGTGGCTCATCCATACATTATTCCTATCATTAGAAGGTTAATATGAAAAAAAATGTAAATAATTAAAATAAAAAATTATTATTATTATTATTTTTTTTAAATGTCACCACTAACTTGAAGATATTAATATTTTTTTTCCTCAGAGAAAGTTTTGCTTTTCCGCCTACGTCTATACTTACCTGCTGTATTCAAGTTTTTATAGTAGTTCTGTTTATGCACCGCATACGCAAATGTTTTCCGCCAGCAACACGGCACTAGCGTCTAGCTTCTAGAATTGTATTTTTCTGGAAGGAGTCTCCAGTTTCAGCACTTTTTCCACAACTTTCTTAAAATTCGTTCTTACTGAATATTTGCCCATATTCTTTCTAAAAGGATAAGTATACCATTGGGTATATCATGTTTTAACACAGAACATGTTAAAATGTTTAATAAAAATATTAAAAAAAAAACCTTGGTGGTGTTGGAGGTAGTTGTTGGTGCTCTGTTGTAGCTAGGTATGTCTGTACTTTTGGAAAGAAAAGATGCAGTATGTTTGGTACTTCGAGCATGTGCGCCTCCCGCGTTGCCGTTTTGACTCAGGACGACCACGTCTATGAATAACACAAATATTTTTAAGAGCGGCCCGATGTGGGAGAAAGAATTTATGACCTCGTGAATGGTGTTGGCAAGAGAGCATGCTCGGACGGACACGGCACTTTTTGCTCCGGCGCTGTTCACACAAACATCTCATGGAGATTTTGTGTCATCATGCAGAACTGGAGCTCCCGAACCATACCCCTGTTTTAGATTGCTGCCGTCGTGCACTGTAAGCCTCTTGACCTAGATGTTTTCACTTGTGCAACCTGATGTTTTGCTTTACAGGTTGGCTCATGTAAATCACATCTCCCGTTCATCGTTTCTCCTCTTCTTGGTTTTTTTTTTTTTTGTTTTTTTTGAACGGCTCGCATTCCTTGCAGTTATCTGTAGATTTTGTGAAGGTGAATGCTTTTGAGGGTTGGACGTGCGGGAGGGCGTTCCTTCGGAAATTTCCTGTCCTGCCCTCTCGCCCCCCCCAAATAAACAGTACAGTAAAATATACAAAAATGCTGTTATTAATGGCATAGAGAATGTATTGAGGTTTTTATCATGCATTGATTTTCTTCAAGAGTGCTTGAGCATTACACAAGGTTTGTGTGTTTTTTTTTTTTTAAATAGTGCCCAAGTCCACGCCTGTGCCAAGTTTCATGAGTTTTGGCACATCCCAAGGTCGTTTACAAGAACTTTCTGTGTCACAACAAAGGTCTGATGCCGCCAGAATACAGTATTCACCAGAAATCAGCATCAGGGTCTTTTAGACTTTCTTTTTAAGGTGTACCAGAGTTTTTTGAGTAGTCGGAGCAGGATGTCAAAATCTAAACTATATATTGTTCTTGCTAGTAAAGTGTAGTTCCTGGTGATCTACCTTCCTGAAGGTTTGAACTCCATCCCTAATGGGGCCCATCTGACAAATCCCATCATCGCTTTAAGCCTTCTTGTCCAAGTCTTGATTAGATGATTGGACGGTCAGATGGGCATAATTAGGGTTGGAGTGAACGTCTTCGGGAAGGTAGATCACAGGAACAGGATCGGGCACCCATCGTGTAGAATATATTTGTTCAGGCTGGGTCTCTCTACAAATTAAGCCTTTGAGGGAGCACATATTTATAGCTGCCATAATGTGAGTAACAAACAGTATATGTAACTCTAAAGGGATAATAAGTACGACCTGTAGTTTAGGAATCAGAAAATGTTGGTATAACAGGCACTGAAAAAACAACAACTTTAGAATGGACAGTGTAATTTACGCAACGGAAATTGAGTTTAGATTGCTGGGGCTTGTCGCATTTTTAGTCTGTGGTGTGAATCACAGCAAGGCATCAAGACTCCGTTTATATGGTGAAAGCACTGAAAGTTCTTACCTCAAAACCAACCATGGCTCTGATTTTGTGAGTTCTACAGCAAGGTTTTAACTGTTAAGTAGAGCAACTTTCATCTGTCTTAAAGCTGATGGATTCCTTGCTTTCTGCAAAACCTCCTCTCTTAAACATGGCCAGGATTTTACGCATCAGCTGTTTATATTCTGCAGCTTTTGTTCTTGTGGCTGGTTCTGGGGTTACCGGTGTATGCTACCAATCGAATGAGGCTGTGTTTGACCCAAATCTTCTCTCCAAGACACTTTTGGCCAGCCCTGTTTCAGCCTACACATATCTGCTACCTATTATCGAAACATTTGTCTAGAACAGTAGACAGGACCATTGCCAGGTATGAACTGGCTACAATCTGTATGCCTTTTTGTACCTTTTGGTTGTGAGATTCTCACCAACTCTGTAGAAGCTCTGGAGGTTCCTGGGGGGCAGGTCGGCTTTTTACAGTGTTCTTATTATTCCATGTGCTGCAGTGTTTTGGTGGGGTGGGGGCCTAACAGTATCTGATTCAGAGGTTATTACTGGCAGGAACTGGGGGAGTCACTTAATTTGAATGCAATTACTTCCTCTAAGGCCATGCATGCACATTCAGGAGCAGCGTAACATACTCTGAGGAAAGCACTATCCCTTGTTCCCTTGTATGGATGAGCTCCGATACACCGAAGACTGGCCAGTATATTGGCCACTTGGCTCATGCTCAGGTGGGATTGGCTCACCTTATCACTGTGTCATTCAGGATCTATAATTACAAACAATTAAGTGTAATACTGGTCTCATAAACCCAGCAATCAACATGCATAATCATAGTTGATTATACAACATCAATAAATTGGAATAGTGGCTAGGGTGAGAAGCTCAGCCATCCGGGAGGAGATCGGGGTAGAAGTGGGACCGCGTTGAGAGGAGCCGGTTGAGGTGGAACAGGCATCTGATTTAGAATGCCTCCCGAATGCCTACCTGGTGTGGTGTTTCGGGTATGACCAACCAAGAAGAGACCCCGGGGTCGACCCAAAACACGGTGGAGGGACTATGTCTGTAGAGCTGGTGTAAGTGGCTGGGGAGAGAAACATCTGGACCTCACTGCTTAGGCTGCTGCCCCCGCGACCCGACCCCCGATCAAGCGCAATATGATGATGATGATGATGATGATTATGATGACTATGCAATAGTGGCACAGCAATACTTTTTTTTCTATTTTTCTGTAAATTTTTCACATAATTCGGACACCCTATAGTGATGTCTGTCCATGCTTGCATGCTATGTACCAACATTAGGTGACTGTTACCTTTTACCTTTGACCCCCCCCCCAAAAAAAAAAAAAAGCCATGTCAGGCCATATTTCCTATATGCTTAGCCTCACCTATACCAAACGAGGCATACTTGTTCAGCTTGGGAAGGGGGAGTGTCACTGTAACCTTCACTTTGACCTCACCTTCTTTCACAAAGAAAAAGGCCATTTTTTTCTATATGGTTGGCCTTACACATACAACATTATGTATAGCTGGGTCACTTGCATCAAGGTCAAGCTGAAATTTGACTCAAATTGAAATTCTGTTTACATATTTCAAGTGTCTGTGTACCTCGTCCATGGCGGGGCACTCAGAATGGTATCTAGTTTCATTTCATTTCATTTTCCCTCAGATCAGCAGTCACGGACGGCAAGTGCACATGTGTTCAATGCTGTGTGTGTGTGTGTGTGTGTGTGTGTGCACTTATTTTTCTAAAACACAAAAAAGAGGTGGGGCACAAATATCCACGACGCTCACAGTTATGATACACACCAGCCTTTTTTATTTTTTTTTTTATTTTTTAAGTATTATTAATTTTTAATGGTTTTACATAAATATTAAAAAAAAAACACATTATCTGTGCTCTGCCAAATTCAGATTCAGATTTGGCTCCACCCCTAATATGCTTTGATGGTTATGGAAGATGTTTAGATTGTTGTTTTCCCGTTCAGTTCCTATTTATTTATAGTATTTATTTAATTCAGTTGTTGTGTTACCACCTCGTTATAATTTCTTGTATTTTTCCCCCTCCAGGCTCTTTTTCTGCTCCTCTTACAAGTGAATGCACAATCAGGAGGTGAACGTTTACTAACATGGCAGTTGCTGAATGTCCGGATTACTTCTTACACCACCCGAATTATCAGGTAAAATGTGGTCATGTGGTCTTTTTTCTTTTTTTTTTTCTTTTTTTTTTGGTAATTTAAATAAATTTTAAAGCTAGTGCCCAAGATGGGACTTGTTTAACTGTGAAATCAACTCTTCAGTCTCCCCTAAGAACGTAATCGTACTCTTCGAGTGTCAGCCTTGTTGATTAAATGTGTACGATAATATTTCAGTTATTTGTTGGCGCCGTCGAGCGTTTTATTCTTGTTCTGACAAACCACTCGATGCGTGTTTTCCAGTTAGAAATGTTCTAGCTCTACACATGCTGTTTAACCAAGCAGCCAATCAAACTGGCTAAACTGTAAAACGTAAGTAACATAACTTAGACGATAGGAATTGCCAAATAAAAGCAATTTGTGTACCCGCTAAGTTAGTGGGGATGCTTCAAGGTGACCCCACTTTTAAGAAGCCCCCGATCCAGACAAATGTCGAGACCTTTGGTGGATATAATAGCTAACTAGTCAAATAAAACCGCTTCTCAGTGAAAGACGTAAAGAGACAGAGAGAGAAAGGTTCTTGTTTTCAATGTACCTGTCATAGCTTGTAAATTTAGAGCCGGCTCTTGAACGACGACGAGGAGAAAATGAATGGCCGTGGCATGGACATGCATTCCTTTGGGCTGACCGCATCGGATTCACACGGCGCAACCTGACGTAAGAGCATCTAAACAAAGGCTTTAACTAGCTTGTTTTGAAGGGCTCTCTGTACCATTGTTCGTATCCACGTGCACTGGTTCAAACCCAGTGGGAATTCTCCCGAGAAGATGAGGGCTGGCTACGGTTCAGGGCTTTCGTGTAAGCGCCGCTGGTCCACCGTAGTCCCTATGGGACACTGTTACAGGCATAAGGGCATGAACTCTATAAAACCAAGTGCCTGTTGCATGACAATTATAGCCATTGAAGAATGGGAACGAGGCATTCCATAGGGTCCGTAGGGGACTGTGTGTGTGTGTGTGTGTGTGTGTGTGTGTGTTTGGGGTGGTGGGGGGGATTGTGGTGAATTTATGGATCCATTAAAGTTTGAGGGGTATTTTTTGCCAAGCCAGATGAAGACGTACGTCGTCTATGGAAGATTATGCAACTCTAGGAGTGGTAGGACTCTGGGCTGAAGTCCAAGAACAGGCTTTTGCAAAGCAAATCTCCCTTAACTCCTGTCTGAAATGTAGAGCTTATAGAGAAATAATTAAAGCATTAATCTCAGCTTGGGTTCAAATCCCAGGGAAGCTTTAACACTTGATTAAATAGTACTTATTAACACGAGTCAGTTGTACCACTGCGTAAAATGTAAAACTGTAACATCCGACAGTTTAGCAGGAAACCGTGCTGAGCATTGAACTTTTGAAAAGCTATTGTATTATATAGCCTTGTCCTTGTGGCTGTCGAGTCCACTTTGGTAGGACAAGTGACGCATTTGACAGCTTCTGAAGAACTTCTGCTCTTGGAATTTGTGTTTGACATTAGGACAGTGGCTCAGTCTGCACACTGCATAGGTCGTTACTGGCCTTCCTCCTTCTGCCAGTTCCCCTCCCACCCCTTCCTCCCTGGACACATCAGCAGCCCCAGGGCCGTAAATTTTTTTTCGCCTCAGGGTTTTATGGATGTTTTCAGAGTGAATCAATTGGACTTTTGGCAGCATGCGGTTCCTGTTCCTGGAAGTTAAGCTCCTAGTTGTTGGTATTTCTTGGAACTGAGAGATTCAGGATCTGGCTCTTTTTATTGTGTTGTGTTTAGGAAAAGTTTAGCTTTGGGCCGAATGGAAATAGAAGCACTATTCACTTTCTGCTCGGCTAAGAAAAAAAAAAAAAAAAAACGCACTGTGCTCATTTGAAACAAGGTCAAAACGGGTCTTCATTTTCCACTTCACTTTCCACTTTAATCAAATACTGATTTTGATGCTAAGCAACTGCAAGGTACAATTTCAAGCAGCTGATACAAATACCTTTTTTTCTTTTTTTTTTCTTTTCTCTTTTTAAATGCTGCTGCCGTGTTCACTTTTTAATATCCTCCGAGTTCTTTCGCTCCCCTTCACACACTCTTCAGCAGTCCAGTCCTTTCTCCTGTGGAATGCAATGCACCGTAGCCTGACCTTTCGGGGCCTGAAGCTAAGCCGGGTCAAATTCGAACCTTTCTGTGCGGTAAGAGGATTGCTGACTCAGAGCATAAGCCTGATTTTGGTCCACCGCAGAGCTGACATTTAAACACCATGTGGAATTTTTTAATATACCCCTTTCCTGGGGAACAGTTATAGAAGTTGATCGATTTCTTTACTTTTTTTCCCCTGTGTATAGAGAGAAGTGAGGTTGCTGACTGATTTAAATGTCCATGTAATCAGATGTGTATTATTATTTTAAATTTTTTTTAACTTCGAAGCTTAAATTGACTAGGCATGCTGGGAAAATGATGCACACCGGGTGTAGCATTAGTGCGTCAGAGTTGTTTCTTTTCCTATAAAAGTGCATCATACCGATAACAGGGCTTACTATAATTTATTATTAAGCAGTACAGCTTGTTTTTCTGTATCATTTATAGTGCCATTTAATACCGGGATAGTATCTTCTCTGACTAGGTATGTAGTATGCAGCCTTTCTGTGATCATAAGCACGGACATTCTGGATCAATTTTCAGCTTTTAAAGCAAAGTCCCCATCAACAACGTGCGATTTTTCCTTCTAGACTTCCAAGAATGATCGATCCTTCAGCATGTCAATATTGAATCTAATGGTAAATGGAAAATGTGAAGAATACAGGGGTTCTTCCCATTTTCTTTCTCTTTATCTAACTTATCTATCTATTCATATGTACAAGTATACACCCCAGCTAACTAATGTGTTATTCAAGCACGATTGCTTCACTGTATTATTGTATGTTTTGTTTGAATGAATTAATATTTGTAATTTTTGTTCACATATCATATCAGCAATAATTATTAATTCTTTCATACAAAAAAGTTGCATCCATTAATACAGTTAAGCCGAAAAACAATTACATGTAAAAACTGAGCGTGATATTTAAAGTAATTCCGTATATTATATAATACACATTTATATAATTATATCACAGTGTGTATTCGTAAATCTTTCATTTGAAATGAATGTTATTTTATTCATGGACTATGCAGTTTAAGTGAAGGATTATTCAGTATTGCATTGCTTGTAAATGACACTCATCAATTTATCCGTTACTGTCATTAGTCGATTAGTTGAATCTTCACAGGAGACAAGCCGAGCCGATGCGTGCTGTGCATGGACGTTCGGTTTAGAAAAACAAAGTTCCTGCAGGCGAAAAGTTCCGACGGGGCAGATACAGTTTCCGGGGTTAAGCGGGGCTCACGGAGGCAGGGAAAAGCACTTAGAGGCGGGCGGATGCGTGCTGCGCATCGAAGTTTGGTTGAGGAAAAAAAAATTCCTGCCGATTAAACGTTCGATCTAGCTGTCGGGGTCATGGAGGCAGGGAACATAATGGCAGGCGCTTGCACCCAAATAGCATGTAAATAGCACTACGGTAGTAAAAATGGCATGGCACGTGAAAAAAAGGCATGGCGCCCACGTAAAAGGCATGGCGCTGCTCCATGCTAAAACAACCTAACTGGAACACTGTGTGTAGATAGGTTCTCTTTCAAAGGAAATGTACAACATTAGGTATTCTTAAGCAGGAATTGTTTTGTGGGCCGTGTATTATTTAGTTTCTACATTTTTTTTAAACAGTCAGCGAACCAAGATAAAGACTTGTCCTAGACATTGTAAGGCACAGGTCTATGTGGGCGACAAAGCAGTCATTATTGTGTACTGCGTTACCAATCACATTAGGTAGAAGGAATGGTATAACTGGAATAGTTTGTGATGTATTGCGTACCACGTCACCCTTTAACAATAGGACAGCAGAACTGGGAAGTTAATGGTGTGTGGGTTCTTAATGCTGTAGTTAAGTCAGTGTTCGGTGGCTTGTTGATGCTGGGTCAAGTCAAAGAGATTTTTGAATGTTCTGCTGGGAAGACATGTGCTCAAATGAAACAGGGGAATTTTTAATCATTTCAGGCATGTATTGCTTGGAACATGGAACTTTCTGCAGTGCTATGTGCTTGAAGGCAGAGGAGCTTCTGTTGGCATGAGCAAGGTGCAGTGAAACAAAACCATAGGAGCTGCTCCTGCTGCGACTTTGGGTGGAAGTCAGGATGGATCAGTCACGCTTGACATGCTGTTGCTTGACCTTGGGCTCCCTTCACCTCCAGAGACTCATACAAGCTTGCCGAATCATATAGGTCAGCTTTTGGCTGTCTTGATCCAGACTTGGGGATTAGACTTTTGTCTGGGCACAATCCAAAGCGACCAATACCGCACCCTGTCAATTCGGCATGTCTTCGCGTCATTTACAGAGGTAATTCCAAAGTTGTTGGTGCCATCTTAAAACCTCCGGGTTAAAACAGGTGCAGACTCTCCAACAGGACGGACGTTCACCCTGCCATGACCTTAGTGAAGATAAATCACATCTTTAACATCTTTTCCAGCTTAAATAGCCGCAGTACCATGGTCTTAAGCATTGTACTCTTTGTGGCAACAAGTGGAATCTGCTGAAATGTACCGTATTTAAATGTTATTGATAGGAACTCCATCTGAGAGCAGTTTTTGAGCTGATGTCTATGCATACCAGCTCAATCATTGTCTCCAAAAATGCTGAATATCAGTTTTATAAGACTTGGAAACCTTCAAGACGAAGCAGAGGAAACGCCATGGTGTTATAAAACCGAAAGCTGTGTGTATGGACGAAATGGTAAAGAACTTTGTACAGTTGTGAGGCCTCGTGGAGCTGTATGGTTACTCCGCATTCTCAATGAAATGGAACACTTCCAAGCACTCACACACAGCTTAGTGGTCCTTTCCAACAACTCTTAAGAACTTAACATTGCGTCCGCTTGTGTGCCGCACTCAAACTATGCACACTGGCAATGGGAATGAAACAAGGCCCTGCTCTAATTTTGTCAATTTCTCTGAAGAGCCTTTGCAGCCACATTACAGAGCGCCACTAGGCTTTGTGGTCCACCTCGGAACACCATTTCTAAACATAAGTGAGCCACAGGACATTCTGTTCCTGGCTTCTCCTGCGAAAGCTCCAATCAACAGCGCTGCCCGAGATATCACATCCTTTGCTGTTTGCCTGGTGTGCCTTTGTACCATAGCCAAGAATGAGACACTGGAATGTTCTGCTTTTCTGAAAAGATTGGACTACTTGAGTTTGAACATTCTATTCTTACTTGAGGCGACCGTTTGGGACAAAGAGAGCGAGCACCTTCCAGGTTAAACAGGTTCTTGCCTCACCTAACTTTGTTTTCTTGCCCCTGCAAGACTTGGCTATACCTGTGCTGAGATGCTATGTGGAATACAGATGACATAAGTCAAGCTGTCCTGTCCTCTTTTCAAATCTGACTGCTCTTCTGACTTGCCTTCTTTGAGTGCTGTATAAATAATTTTTAGGTCATTCCAACCTGTCAGTACTTGGGTACTCTAGCAACAGTGTTCGATCTTGAGTATTACTATATGTGTAATGCTTTTTTCATGTTGCCCCATGTACACATGTTTTTTCTGCCTGCTCACCCTGACAAGCTGGAATCCATGCAGGGTTCTCTATATCAGTAGTCTCATACCACATACCAGTTCAGTGAAGCAAGTGTGGCCCCGCCAAAACTGTAACACTACACAGTACAGAATTGTATTTCATCAAACAACTATAACTGTTTACCAGGGTTGGACAAATCAAACAGGTGTTTAATTTGTGTGGAAGTCACACTAACTAGGCAAAAAGATGGCAACTAGCATAATTTCACCCTAATTACATTTATGACATTTGGCAAATGCCTTTATCCAGAGCAACTATTTATTTATTTTTTTTTGTTTAATCTCATTTGTACAGCTGAGCAGTTGAGGCTTAAGGGCCTTTCTCAGGGGTCCAACAGTGGCAGCTTGGTGATTCTGTGGCATGATCCCCCTTCCTTGTGACCAGTAACCTTAACCGCAGATCAACCACTGCCCCACATAAATGTAATTATGTACATTAATAAAGATTAGCAAATTTAAAAAAGAGCTAGTAAAGATAGATGGATTTACACTGATCATGTCCCTACTGAAGAAGAACAGCCAAAAGAAAGGCTGAAAGGTCAGCGACTAGCCCCGATTCTTAATTCATATCCCAGCTGACCAGGCTAGAGATTGATTGTTTAAATTAGTGGCAGGTCCCTGGAGTTGTATTAATTTAAAAAATTCATTTTGCATATTTTTCGTTGGTAGACAGTTGCTGTACCCTAGACTTTTGTCTCAGCAGGACAATGTCAACCGGACTGCCAATCACCGACCAGCGAATCTAATCGGGTCAAGTTTCCAACAGGCAGCCAGTCGGAACTCTCCAAACCACCAAGGTTAGTATCCTGTACTTGGAGGTATTTTGCTTTTTTGAGGGATTATGAGTTACACCATATGTACGCATACATGTTAGAACATTTATAAGTGGAAAATGACTCATTCAGTCTGATTTAGAATTGTATTGAGTTCAAAAACCCAGTTTGAAATGATACACGCCATCGATTTCATAAATACAAAGTCTACTTAGAAAGGCATTATATTGCCTTAATAAGGGAATCATATCAGATGTTATTGTTTCTGCTCTTTTTAAAGAATTACTGGTGCTGTTATAGGGATATCTGTGTTAATATCTCAGTTTCACACTGGTGTATCAACACCAGACAGGCAGAGATAGCGAAGGAGACTTTGCCCCTACATGATAGGATCATTTAAATCTTTGACTGTTTCCTTTGTTTAACCTGAGCCGATATCTGGGTTACTGCTAGGACTGGACTAAATCTTCAAGGGGTATAGATATTGCAGTACAGTAATTAGGCAAAAACTAAACCCAAACACCCCTCCCCCTCTAGTTAAGAATTGTTCTTGAAAAAAGGAAAGGTTTTTAGATAGTTGCTGGCTTCATAGATGCCTCTTTTATTCTTTTTTTTTATGCTAACTAAAATCAAAAAGGAACTTTGTTGTTTACCAGGATTCTTTGGCCTTGACCACTGAAGATACCTTGTTCTAGGTGCCTTGTTTAAGCTCTTTAAGAGCATCATATTCATAGGACATTTTCTACAAATCTTTGGAGTTAGGAAGCCGAGTACACCGTCCCCTGCATTTGTTTGTTTTTTGTGGTCTGCACCAGCAAGCTCTTGGACTCCTACAATCAGAAATTGCCACGGGTCTCAAGTAGGAGCTAGGCTGCCAGGATTCAGATCAGGTTAGGGATCTCCTTGCCGGAACGGCACTTTCAAAGGCTTTCCATACAAGAAGCAATGGCTTTTGACTGTAGGTGGGTCGTGTTTTCATGATTATCCCGAAAGGTGATATGGAGCCATGTTAAGCCGTCTGTTTTCCATAAGAACAGGTCCTGATCAAACAGTAATTGTACTCTCACTGATATCGTTCCCTCCACACTGCAGGTTACCAGAGGTATCTCTCTCTGCAGCAGGAGTCATGCCGTACTAAACATAATAAAAGAATGACTCCCTTTGCAGCCTGTGCTCAGTTGTGAGCATTAAAATTCATTGTAAGCATGCAAACTTATCTTTGTGGCCCATTTACGTTCATGTTATAGCTCATGATTTGTTCACCACACCTTGACACTTGCAAGACTTCTGCTTTAATAATTGGCGATTAGTCATATGGTCATGGATTTTTTTTTTCATGGACCAACTAGATCTAAAATAGACACTTGGAGACTCGTTATCAGTCCTGATGGGCCGCCTCACTGTGGAGTTTAACATCGTATCACATAAAATGCGCATGCTTTAATTCATTAAGAAAAATGAGCATACCAGCTTTAACACATGACCACTTCTATTGGGGTGTTCTATGCCTTGGCATGTATCAGATTGATTGATTGATTGATTGATTGATTTATCCATCCATCCATCCATCCATCCTAGAGTAATGTTCTTAATTTCAATCCTGGCCCCAGTGGTCTGTCGAACTGTTCGGGGTGTACCCCGCCTTAGCCCAGAGTTGGCTCCCGCAACCCTAATAAAGAATAAAGCAGTTTGGAAAATGAAATGAAATGAAAATTAATATTAGTCCAATCTCTTAGTCACCCAATTCATCAAGGTCCAGTTCTGGTACTACTTGCAACAACTCATCTGATACAGTAGCATGGCCAAACAGTTAGCACTGTGGTTCGCATGTGATTCTGATTTGCACTGGTAATAATAATACCAAAAATACATGGCATTTCAACTGTGGGGCAAGCCAGGGCTTTCTCATGGCCTTAAGCACAGTCTGGCCTCATCTTGCCCATGGGTAATTGTTGGGTCAAATTTCCCGGGATTCTAACCTTGAAGTAGCCCAGAATAGGTCTGATCAAGCTCCGGAAGTGATGCTGGAAATGGTCATGTCCTGCCCTTTGATAACTCGCCCGGTTTTGGCTCGACTGTGGCAATTTGGCTCATGTGGGCTTCTGCTGTTGTTGCCGATCCAGCAACAGGTACAATGCTTATGCTTTCTGAAATTCTCTTCTACTCACCACAGTTGAAAAGAGTGATTTATATATATATACTGTATATTTCTATTAGCTCAGCCCAGTCCAGTTATTCTCCATAAACATCCCTTAACTCTCAGCAGAATGTTTCTTCCTGGAGAATTACTTGACACTGGATGCTACTTGCACTATTTTCGAGATTGATGCGGGTCAAAACCAAAGGAGATCCATCTGTTCTGAAATACTCAGATCAGCGTGTGGTACCAACCATAATACCATAAAATCACATGATCATGTTCACAGCTTGTAAAGATTTAGCTGATGCCCTGAGCTGATACCACACTTTAGCCTACATGTTGCATGTCTAAGGCTGTGAATGCTCAGGAATAAAGAACCGTTAATTTCCGCAAAACCTCCAACTGTGCAGCAGGCTAAGCGTGTTCACAATTCAGCTTATCTGTGCTGCCTTTCAGGAAAGTGTTACCCATTTGTGGAACTCTCCTGCTGATTTGATTTAGTTGCCTCGGGCGCTTTTAACGGATGGTAATGTGATTATGGTGGTGTGCGTGCTGCAGTACAAGTGGTTCTCACCATCAGGGGTCACATCAGGACATTTAATGCTATGCTGTTGAATGGGATGCAGCCTAATGCTCAGTATTCTTGAGTGCCTTCATGTTTCATGTGCATTCTGTGTAGTGTCTTATTTCTCTTGGACCACAGCAATTTTACAGCGTTAACAACTGTCATTCATTAACACGTGACTCAAAAATTAAAAAAATATAAAGTTTGTTAGAAGCTATAAACACCCACTCCATCAACAGCTTGTAGAGTTACAGATAAATCAGATAGCAGGGGGGTTTCCCTCAACTAGGAGTTCAACTCCTCCTGGATGGGATGCTAGTCCATCACAGGTTGCCTTCCCAATGTTTTTACTGGTACCCACTTATACTGTTGGGTGAACAGAGACACACTTGTAGGTAAGACCTTGCCCAGAGGTCTTAACATGGTGTGGATCTAGCGGGCATTCAAACCCGATCATGAACCCAGCGCCCTAACCACTACACCACCGACCCAAGGGTGAAAAATCTGGGAAAATAGAAAGAAATTTGTAAGAATAAGAGTTCAAAGAGGTTTGAGACCAAGACTTGTTCCATTTGAGTCAAGACCATAGCAGAAAGAATATTCTCTTCAAACCACTGTTCGGAAATTTTGATCAAGGCTAAATAAGACATTTACCAAGACCAATGGCAAAGACTATGACAACTTCGAGTCTGAATGCCAACTAAAAGCCGTGCGCAAAGCTCTGGGGGTGAGGTATCCCAGGATGGTTTAAAAAAAAAAGTAACACGATCAGAATTATTGTCCCCTTTTGCCCCAGAGTCCAAAGACAGATGAACAGATGGAGTCCGGCCACCGGGCGTACTGCTAAGTGGCTGGTCCGTTCCCACAGCAAGTACTAGCCAAGGGCCTAGTCCCTGTTCTATATCCCTGACGTACCATTCCCGGTGATGAGCTGTCACTGTAGAAACCATATTGTGGATGCGTTAATAGAAACCTGTGAATTGATTTGCGGACTATAGTCCGAGGTGCCATTAGAGAAAACTAATCAAACCAATCAAGAGTCGAGAAATAAAACTGAACGTATAGTATCATTGACATAGTAAGGCAGTATATCATATCCTTTTAATATCTTTCAGCCTGACAACAATTCCATAGCAAATTTCTCTCTCTTTTTATTTTTTCTCTAGAAACTGCCACCATTCACCTCTGAGTAAGTTTCAGGTCTCCTGAGGAAATACGACTGTCTGTTCCTGTGGTGTAGCTGTATGACATTTCGCAGGAGGTCCATTTTATGAGTGTAAAACACGTTTTTATGTCCTGTAAGGGATCGTTTTGTGTCTAATGGACCTGAAGTCTTTGCTAAGCCTAACTTGACTTGAGATGTCGCCTCTGTAAGGAAAAAGATGAACAATGATTAGAGTTATTCCACTCCTGATCTCGACCAATCAAGGTTAGATTACGCCGATAATTTAATTAGTAGTTTTAAGACTTTATTTTTTCTTATAATGAACATCTGTTCATAGTTGACTGAGGCACTTTGTTCTTGTTGGTCTTTGTAAAACGGCTGCCCTGTTTATAGCGCCCTGGAGTCAGATAACAGTTTTGTTTATTATGTTTTGAGTCAGCACTTTTCTCAGTTGTCTTGCCAGCGCATTACCGATTTTGTACGGTGACAGATTGTGACCCAGATCAAAAATTGTGATTGGATGGCTATTAGAAATGACTTTGCTTTTAAATTCTCTGTAACCAGATTGTAAATTTCTCCAGGATTTTTACGAAGCTTTGTGGGTTCGTAAAATTGAAACGTTGTAAAAAAACAATAAGCCTAGTTTTAATTGATAACCGTATTTCCTGAAGTAATCAGAATTGGGTTTTTTATGGCAAGTCAACCTTTACTTGTCCCTGGTAGAATATATAGCATGGGTCGGTGTCGCCAACCTTTTTTTTTTGATCTGCTATTCGAACATCTTGACCCACATATGTGTTGTCCAGCATGGGAGAGAAAAGGATGTTTTTGATGATTAGGTGGTACAAATTTATCCCGCTGGCATTGGTGGGGTCAGTGTGTGACTGATGGAAAGCCAGCCAATCAAGGTGCTATGTAAAAATCTGACCCTGATAGAGAACAGTATACCACAATATATACACCTACAAGGTGAATAATAGGCAGCATTTGACACTGTTTTAATACTGCAGTAGCAGCGCTGCACCTCATACACTCCTATCAGCGCCATGAAACTGTCACTGAAGTGGATCTAATAACCTAGGATCCATAAGCACAGCTTACTGGTCTCCAATAATGCTATCGGATTAGCCAGCAGTGATTCAGGAAGCTGTCATACAGGTCACTCTGAAGGAAAGTGTAATATATATATATATATGATATCATTTTTTTACATTTATTTAAGGAAAGTTTGTGAACCCTGTACATCCCGACCTATAACATCCTCAAATCATTAAATTATACTTTTAAAACTTATCTAAATTTGGCATGAAAACAATCATCAAAACATCATACCATTATCATACCCATGGCTCCGAACCATACTGTGGAACCGCTTGTCTTCTAATCTGACATGGATTTTCTAGGTTTAGTTTTTTTTTGGGTTTTATTTTTTTTTAACTAAGAGTCGTGCTTAAAAGTTTCTAAACTCTTTTTTTATTTTTCAGCGTAAACATCATCAGATCATCAAATCTCTGCAGACAGGGGTCTGAAATCAAAGCTTCACACACTTTCGCCACTCAAAGATCGGTGTATTGAGTCACTTTTTTTTTATAAATAATTGATCGGGTGCACTATTTTTGCTTTATTTGTTTGATTGGGTTTTCTTTTTGTTGGACCCCTGATGGAAACCTGCTATCTCCATTTGTGACTTTTTTTAAGAATGACGAAAAAACTGAATACAAGTAGACATAATGACAGTAGAGTATGCAGTGAAGATTATACACCAACACTTTCGTCTAAAAGGGCTCCTAATAAAACCTTAACGAGTGAAAAAATTTTAAAATGCTGTACACTTTATAACTTGACAAAATGAAGATAAATCAGAAACCAAGTACTCTTCAAGTATTTATTTCATGTAATATTGGATCATACTCAAGAGAATAAGTAAACAAACAACAATATATAGTAATACCAAAAATAACAGTCTCTTTTTTTTGAAAGAAAAAAAAAACTCAGTATTTAGTGTGGCCACCCTTTACTTTGATTACAACATTTAACCTTTTAGGCATAAGTTCACATATTTTTTAATTTCTTCACTCGCTAAACCGTTCCATATGGTTTGAAGTTCATTCATGCTTTGCAAAAATCCAAAAAAAAAAAAAAAAAAGTAAATTCTTTAATTCTTTTTTAGACAAAAGTGGTGGTGGAATCTTCACTGCACACTACTGTATGTATGTGTATATATGTTTCTGTGTCTGTGTATGTGTGTAAAATATATATATATATATATATATATATATATATATTCATTCATTCATTCATTTTCTGAACCATCTATTCCTAATTAGGGTCACGGGGAGACTGGCGCCCATCTTAGCCGACTCTGGGCGAGGGCAGAGTACACCCTGGACAACTCGCCAGGCCATTGCAGGGCAATATATATATATATGTATATATATATATATATATATATACATCTTATTTTGACCAAAAAAAAAAAAAATCGAGATAACAGGTTTTGGAGCTTAGTGATGTTTTAGGTCATTTATACAGAAAAACTAAGCTCAAGCACTAGCTAATTTTTATAAATAAATAAATGATTGACTGAATGAATGAACGTTAAACCAAGAAAGTCTATGTCAGACGGACAAACAAACGGTTCCACAGTATGGTGCTACCACCGTCATGCTTCATTATGTGTATTTCCATGATTGTTTTTGTACCAAAAAAATATGTTCGAATATTTTATCTTTTCTTTGCTATACTTTGCCCCATAGCCCAGACATGTGAAGAATATTTAGGGTTGTTGTCAGGTGTAAGTAATGACCCAGTGCTGAGCAGTGCTTTATTTTATTTTTATTTTCTTCATGGTCTTTACCGCAGTGAAGGTGAAAATCAGGTCTGATTTGATTTTCCCTTGGTTTTATTTAGTACATCATAAAAAACATGCCGTTTTAACAGGTAGTTTTTATTTATTATTCGGAGATTTATTGTTCAACATGGACATTTTTAATGTCCAAATGCATGCACTAGCGTGAAAGGGTGCCAATATTTTCACACAGCGTGTGTGAGCGTGTGTGAGCGTGTGTTCTGAAGTCTAGCACACTCCTCTACTTGGGCCGGTTGAGTATGAAAACTGAACCTGTGGCTACCTCTTGTGGCAGGAGGCTGAAATGCCGTCTCAGACACACTAGAGTCGACATGCGCAGTACAATATTACACTCACTCACTCATTTGCCAAACTGTTTAATCTTATTAGGGTCAAGGGAGGCTGGAGGCTATCTCAGCCGACACTGGGTGAAGGTGGGGTACACCTTGAACAGCTCGCCAGATCATCGCGTTGCTGACACATACAACCATTCTCACCCACGCAAACCTAGGGGCAGTTTGGAGCAACCAGTTAGCCTAATGTGCATGTATTTGTACTGTGAGAGGAAACCGGAGTATCTGGAGGGAGCACATGCCAACTCATAACAAAAGCTGAACCCAGAACACGAACCCAGGACCTTTTTGCTGTGAGGCGGATGTACTAACCACAACGCCACCGTGCCACCACATAACAATACAGTATGCCGCGTTTAGTTCTTATTGCAATGTCGGATCCAGTTGTTTTCCGTTTGTGTGTCCGTGGCTTATGTAACCCAAGCTGTCTGCTAGCACGTCTTCAGGTGTGTTTATATTAGCAGACTCACTCAGTCTGGACCTCGTCCGAGTTCTCCGACTGGGAATTCCTACACCCCCTGTTCATATAAACTTGCAGATGTGATTCACTGCTTTTTATTTCATTTATAATGATTAA
Source organism: Neosilurus hyrtlii (assembly GCA_028564935.1). Classification (NCBI taxonomy): domain Eukaryota; kingdom Metazoa; phylum Chordata; class Actinopteri; order Siluriformes; family Plotosidae; genus Neosilurus; species Neosilurus hyrtlii. Next base: position 2,180,371 of record JAOUQZ010000044.1, on the reverse strand, counting down.
TAAATTCATACAAAATGAATCCACCACTTCCGACCAATCAGAATCAAGAATCTCTGCTAGAAAATAAGGATTTATACTGTTTACTCAAGAAACCCACTCGCTGAATGTCTTCACCTGTTACATGTCTTTTGGTGTTTTGATTAATGTAATGTGTACTTCTCTGTCCCAGAGGATGATGTCGACCTGGAGGCGCTGGTGAATGATATGAACTCCTCATTCGAGAGTCTGTACCCCTCTGGCAGCGTGCAGTGCGAGTCAGCTCCCCTGTTACACAACGGCCAGCACATGCACGCACACGCCCACGCACACACACAAGCCATCTCACCACACCAGAGACTGCGCCGCTCGCAGCCCATGCACATCCTCGCCGTCAGGTAACACACCCACACATACACACACACACACACACTCACACAAATGGAGAGAGAGAACTGGGTCATAGGTGGATAGTAAATGTTGTATAGGTTGGGGAAACGCCCACTGTGGAATGATGATGGTGTGTGTGTGTATGAGAGAGAGAGAGAGCGAGAGAGCATTGACTACTTGAACTTGACTAATGCTAGTGAGACATTTTGTTTACATATGTGCATGTGTGTGTCTAGACAATGAGTAAGGTGTGTGTGTGTGTGTGTGTGTGTGTGTGTGTGTGTGTGTGTGAGAGCGAGAGATTCTGGACACATCTACAGTGGACTGATAATGAGACATTTTGTAATGGCATGTCCTATATAGTAAAGTGTGTGTGTGTATGTGTGTGTGTGTGTGTGTGTGGTTTGGGACAGGTCCACAGTGGATTAACAGAAGTGAGGGCTGTGTGGTGATAATTATTTCAATAAAATCTGATTGATTATGGAATTACACACACACACACACACACACACACACACACACACACACACACGGTTTATCATTTAGTAGCCGGGTAAAGCCGTGTGCACTTAAACGTCAAGCCAGCTGAAGAATTTCACGCCCCGTGGCCCTTTCCAAAGCACAATAATCCTTGTGCTCGTTAATACTGGATCTACTTTTAGAATGTTTTGCTACTTTGCTACAACCCCCCCCCCTCCCCACACACACACAGATTTTCCAACTCCTTCCTGACAGATGAGGTCCAGCTGAAACGGTTTCTCACTGGCTTTCAGTCAGCTCTTCCGTTCATTTTGAACACACTCCACCGAAAGCATGAACATGTACATACGTGTACATGTCTGCATAGTGCTGCTACACAATTAATCTTGTCCTGTACTCCCTTACATATATCATATACTTGTAAATTTGGAGGATTCGAAACAGCATCCACTAGATGGCACTACAGAGCCAAAGCATTCCAGTCCATCTGGTTTCTAAGTTAAACTGAAATGTTTAGTGATTTCATGCACAGGAACTTTAAACAGACAGACGACTTGCTACCGTCAGTGTGATTGTCGTCATCATTCGTGTCTGAGATCGAAGGCCCTCACCGTACAGTGTCTACAATGTCTAAAGACATTCGCCAAAGGAGCGCATGATGTGTAGTTTTAAAATGATAACATCTGACCTATCAGAATCGAGAGTATAGTGTAATCTATATAAGCTTTTTCCCTGCTGAGATGAGGTACATGATTAAAGTGTGTGTGTGTGTGTGTGTGTGTGTGTGTGTGTGTGTGTGTGCTCAGTTTCTTTTAACATGAGTTCACTCAGAGGTTAGCAGTCAAACTTAGCACTGACCTCTGAGTCTCACACTTCAGAGCAGACGCACTTCAGAGTGTGTGAACTTCAAAGGGTTGTAGTCCAAAACACCCCCCATGGCCCCTGGTCAGTGATGACTCAGTGTGTGGGGGGGGGCGTTATAGCAATATTGAGTCCACACCATCACTTTGACTGACAAGCAATAAAGCCACTCCTCTTTCATTGGAACTTGCAGACACAGAAACCACACCCCTTTCATTGGGAGTGACAGATACAGAAACCACACCCTTTCATTGGGAGTGACAGACACAGAGACCACACCCCTTTCATTGGGAGTGACAGACAAAGACCACACCCCTTTCATTGGGAGGGACAGACATAGAGACCACACCCCTTTCATTGGGAGTGACAGACACAGAAACCACACCCCTTTCATTGGGAGTGATGGGCACAGAGACCACACCCCTTTCATTGGGAGTGACAGACACAGAGACCACACCCCCTTCATTGGCAGTGACAGACAGAGACCACACCCCTTTCATTGGGAGGGACAGACACAGAGACCACACCCCTTTCATTGGGAGTGACAGACACAGAAACCACACCCCTTTCATTGGGAGTGACAGACACAGAAACCACACCCCTTTCATTGGGAGTGACAGACACAGAAATCACACCCCTTTCATTGGGAGTGATGGGCACAGAGACCACACCCCTTTCATTGGGAGTGACAGACACAGAGGCCACACCTCTTTCATTGGGAGTGATGGGCACAGACACAGAGACCACACCCCTTTCATTGGGAGTGATGGGCACAGAGACCACACCCCTTTCATTGGGAGTGATGGGCACAGAGATCACCCCCTTTTCATTGGGAATGACAGACACAGAGGCCACACCTCTTTCATTGGGAGTGACGGGCACAGAGACCACACCTCTTTCATTCTCTCTTTCATCTGACTGGCGTTGAGGTCACCCCTATATCAGTGGAAGTGACCGGCACATAGGCCACCTATTATTGTGCGTGACCGATACAGAGGCCACACCTCTTTCATTAGGCCTGACTGGCACAAGCCACAGCTCATTTATTGGACATGCCCAGCAGACCACACCTCTTCAATTGGGCATAGTAGGCACAGAGGCCACACCCCACTTTCAGTGCGACTGGAGAGCATTGAAGCCACATTCCTTTTATTGGGCATAGTAGACACAAAGGCCACCTCTTTCACCAGACTTGGCTTGGCTCTAGACTAGACCTCCTTGGGCATGGTGGGCACAAAGGCCACACCGTTTTGATGGGCATGGCAACACAGAGGCCACACCCATTGGGCATTGCAGCATAAAGGCCACACCCCTTAATTAGGCATGGCTGACACAGAGACCAAACCATAGGTCTTTCTTAAGCATGGCTGAGACAGTGGCCACACCTCTTTATTGGGCAGGGTGTGCACAGAGGCCACACCTCTTTTACTGAACATGGCAACACAGAGGTCACACCAGTTTTACTGGGCATGGCAACACAGCAACCACGCCTCTTTTACTGAACATGGCAACACAGCGGCCACGCCTCCTTTAATGGACATGTCAACACAGGCCACACCTTTTTTACTGGGCATGACAACACAGCGGCCACACCTCTTTGTCGGGCGTGGTAACACAAAGGCCACACCTCTTCCGTTGGGCATGGCAGGCACAGTTGTCATACTCGTTTTTGGGGTACAGGAAAGTGGATGTGTTGTTCGTTGTTTTTGGAAATTCTTCTTCTGACCGATTTCACATGCGGATCTCACTCAGCCAAAAAAAAAAAGCTTCGTCCCAGTTTTCATTATTTGCAAAATATTAAATCTTGAGAGATTGGTGTCGAAGTTCAGTGTGTGCTCATGTTCTGGGAACGCCGATATTAGAGAGGAAAGAAGAGTGCGTTCCTCACACTTTAAGAGGACGTTCTGACCCTGAGTGTAGAATAAGGAGATGATGTTAGAAGTCTGTATAAATCATCACAGCCGAGTGCTGTCTTAAAGGTCAAAATGAACACAGAAGCTGTAACTGGTAAGAAATCCTAGCTTTATGACACGATATGAAATCAAACTGAATAGATCCGTTTCCTTTTGAGCACATCATGATTTTTAATCTCTTGTGGTTTGGTGGTGGTTTTTTTCCATTCATTAGTTGTTGTTTTTTCTTTCATTTACAAAAATATATATTGATGACCCCTGCACTCTTCATCCCTTTCTTTTCCCTAGCTGTTTTTATTTCTTCGTCTTTCTTTCCCACTTTCTCCCTCATGTTCTCCCCAACCTTCTGTTTTCTTTTTTCTGTATCCTCTTCCTTCCTTTATTCATTCATTTATTCATTTGTTGCTTTCCCCCGTTTTTGTACTTTCATTTTTTTCTCGCCCTCTGAATCCTCTTCCTTCATTCATTTTTTTTACCATCTTACCTGTTTTTACCATCTTGTCTGTCTCCCTTTTCTTATTTTATTTCTTTCATTCTTTGAAATTTTATTTTTTTTCTCCACTCTCTCTCTCTCTCTCTCTCTCTCTCTCTCTCTCTCTCTCTCTCTCTCTCTCTCTC
>JAOUQZ010000044.1:2162334-2176033 GCA_028564935.1 Neosilurus hyrtlii | reverse complement strand
TGTGTGTGTGTGTGTGTGTGTGTGTGTGTGTGTGTGTGTGTGTGTGTGCTCACTTTGGATGGGTTAAATGCAGAAGTTCCACACCCCCCAAGACATAAGGGTTTAAATTTTTACAACATGGTGAAATACAAAGAAGAAAAAACTTTTCTGAAAAATGCAGTGTGAGTGTGTGCGTGTGTGTGTGAGTAGTTAGTGTTTCATTGATCTGCACTAGATCCTGCAGAAGCTCAATGAAGGAAGCAATTTATACTTAATAATGATGGTGCACCCTGTCACTCCACAATCGTGTGTGTGTGTGTGTGGTGGACTGGGTGCGTGAGAAAGTGAAAATTGCACAAGTGTGGAAGCTAATGGAAAGGTGACAAAACTAAAAGAGCGAGTTGTGGCATGTTCTTTCTCTCTCTCTCTCTCTCTCTTTCTCTCTTTCTCTCTCTCTCTCTCTCTGTGTATGTGTGTGTATGCGTGTGTGTGTGGTACCAATATTCATACTATTTTCAAGAAATCTCCTAATTAATTTGCATGGTTACGTGACATCTATATAATTCTAATTATTTTCCGTAAGAGTTTGGGGGCGTATCATTAGGGGGTGTGTCTTTTGGGGCGTATCTTTAGAGCGTGTGTCTCTGTGTGATTCTGAACAACCAGAGATATTAAGCGTGTATATTCCTCCTCATCCAATCTCCACACACACACACACACACACACACACACACGGTGAAACAGTTGCTGATTTCAGAACAATACTCGGGGCTGGGTTGTCAGCTGGTGGTTTGTATGCGTAGGTGTCTGTATAGATCTTTATGTTAAGCTTTGTTAGTATGTGTATATATATGTCTCCACACTCTATTCATTCTTGTGTGTGTCCACACACCTGTATTATGTGCTGCATGCATGGTAGTTTCCCTTTGTATCTTATCTGTTTGTACTAAAGGTGTGGTTTTGTTTAAATGCCACTCTTACCTGCTAAAAAAAAAGACATTCTTGACCATCTCGTCCCCATCCGGAAAGTCATTTCATCCCAAATCCCATTTTGGGGGCTTAAAGACTTATTTTGTGTCTGTCAACTGATAGACCCATTTAAGCCTCATCCATACAAGAAGCGATGAGTGACTTGCGAGTCTCTTCGCCGCTGAACTGCACAGGGGATCGCCTACTTTACATGGTCAATTGAAGCAAATTGGAAAATTTTTGGGGAACTCAGTGTTTGGTGGTGTCTGTCAATCAATGTTATCTTTGCTCTCTGATTGGTTATTTCTCAAATCACTCATGAGAAAGTTCAGCTCAGTTGAACTCTGTGCACACCCACATTGTGTCACTTGAGAAAATTTCATGGTCAATTATCACTTCCAGCTTTAAGCAGAATCTGGTTTGGGACTGTGAGCCATCTTGGATTTTGTATTCAAGTATCAGTATTGGTGAGGTTCCCTTGGATTTTTGAATCAGGAATCTGACATAAAGCACCTGTAACCTGTACCTATTAACGTGATTATAAACCTTATAAGGTGTAGATAAGGTTCAGACATAGTTCCTAAAGGCATTGGACATGGTTATGGTTGTGTTGTTGGCAAACCTCATTAATGTTGCAAGGAGATCTGGGACAGTACCAGGCTTATGCACTGGCTGTTGGACACCTTTTGAGGGATCATGGGAGTGTAGAGTTCTAAATCAGTCTGCATGAGTGTTTTGAATTTGGAGATGACCAACGCCTATGTTCCTATTAGTACTACAGGACTATTGCGCTTTGGAATATGTAATGGGGTGGCACGGTAGCGTAGTGGTTAGCACGTCTACCTCACAGCAGGGGTCTACAATCTGTGAACAGGACTAGAGAAGTGTGGACTGATGATTTCAACCTGTTGTCAACTCAACATTCATTAGAATAAGTGGGAGAAAAATGAACAAATGCATGAGTAGCTAAATAAAAACGAGTCTAAACCATTTCAGACACATGATGTACGCACGTTGTATGACGCATCATGAAGAGATCAAGGACTGTTGAGCAGATGACTTTTATTGCATTGTGGGGCATAAATTATGACATTGGTGCCTTATGATTCGTCTTAATGAAAGCTCCACCTTTTGTAGTTCTCCACATGTCTGTGCATCATGGTGCTATTGTGTAACATTATAGGGTGTGCATCATCCATACCCATGAGGCCCATGTTGTTTTCCTGCAAGCCCAGTTTCTGTTAAAAGTTGACTGTCCTTCAGTTATCACTATGCAAGATTACTGATATTCATGCCCCCCCCTCCAAAAAAAAAATCTCGTTAATCATCTCCACATGGAATTTTGCTCCATTACCGTAACACATCCTCCATTCCTGTAAAAATTCGCTGCACGCTTGATTCAATTACTCTAATCTCCCTCTTTTGACTTTTATTGTCCCATGGATTTGACCCAGCAGCCCTTTGAATGAGACACAGCCCTCCTAGTGCCCTATTCAAGCAACGAGCAAGAGTCTGGAAGTAATTTAAAGCAGTCAGTACGCCTACACTGACCATCCATAAATATCAGCGAGGACATTTCAGAACTCCTTTGCACGTGAGATGAATAAGCGAGATTCTTTTCACGCAAACTGCCTGAAATTGGCTGCAATAATCGGGTCTTCTGGATGTTCTCAATCAATGAGAGGACAAGTTTCTCACTTTTTAAGTAACAAGGCTATTTAAGTTCCCACTCATGAGAAGGTACTCATATCTGGGATTCTTCTTGTGCATTAGTGCCTCTGACAGCACTACAGGATGCTGTGGCTTCAAAGCCATGGGTAATGGCGCGACAGAAAATGAGTCTGAGATCCATTCCCATGTTTCTTGTTACAGGCAGAGGAACATAGTTCGTGCAGATGTCCCTCTGGCCTCTTGCACACTCGCCAAGAAGCCAAGCGCGATGTTTACAGAATTTTCCGAGCTGCAGGCGTTTTTCTGACAGGCCCTCGTTCCTTTGGCCGACCCCCACGTGGGAGGCACGCGAGCCGGAGAGCTTTGCAGAACCAGTTCTTCATGAAGTATTAAGCCACGGTGCAGTAATCTGATCATCATGAAGTTCGTCGTTGTTTTTTTTTTTTTTTTTCTTTTTTTCTTTTGTTTCTTGCTCTTTGTTGTCTTGCATGTTGGGAACACATGTGGCCTACATGGCAAGCTTTTCTCAGTTGGCGTTTTGTACTAATTAGGCTTCAAAAACAAAAAGACACAAACATATATCTGAAATCCAAAGACAAAAAGCTTTTAAAAGTCAAGATATACAGTCATTAAAGTTAGGAATGCAAAAGATATAGGTCAACACATGGTCAACGCTGAGCCAGACGCAGGGTCGGGGACGTTTCATGATACAGATGTTTGGGACATTGGACCTTTATGACATATCTACATACTGTTCAGTATTCAGTTATCATTGAATATCAAGTACACTGGGAATGAAAATTCCTCAGTTGCCATAGTCAACAACGGGAGCGCATTTTTATGTAAGAATATCTTTATTTTGGGTACAAAATGAAGTAAACAAGGGTTGCAGTCAGGGACTTGTGTCCTTTCTTTCTTTCTTTCTATATTCTGAAAATGTAAAATCCCGTTATGTAGCGTTTGTGTCCACCATGTATTTCTACTTATTTGTTTCTTAGCAGCCTTTATTTCAGAACATGCCTATGTGTAACTAACTGTAATACGTGTAATGAGGTTTGCTAAAATGAATGTTGTTGCAATTGGCAGACGACTTCTTCGTAATTGGACTAATCAAATATTCAGTCCATTATTTAAGCAAATTAGAACAATATTGCCAGCCTGTATCCAGTTCTCCATTATATATAAGACAGTTGTGTTCAGCGTGGGTAAACATAAATAGAACATTTGAGTCAGTGTAATGAAATCAAGTAAAGGTGTGCATCATGGAAATATTAACTGCTATAGATATTTCTGAGATCTGAGTACTCCGTATTGACTCATTGTTTTTTCTTTCTCTATTCATCCGCCTCACGTAGAGAAACCGCCTTGTCGTGCCTTCTTGCCTGTTCTACCCATTCTAGTGCTTTTCCCGAGTTTCCACCTTGGGCACATATGACTTACTGTGAAAGCCTCCGTGCGTGGGTTTTAATCCGTTTAAAGCTTTCACTGACCTTAGACTCTGGCACTGGCTGCAAATGAGCAGAGCAGGAATAAAGGGATGAGCAGTATCTTTAATAGCATCTTGCCTTCCTTTACGGCGAGAGCTGCTTATTTACTCCAGGGTGAGGTAGGTGTCTGAAAATAGAACAGCTTCACACTGACCAGGCTGATGTGCTCCTAGAAGTCGGGGTTGGGGGAATTGAGGCCTGCCTGCTGTTTTCTTTTGAATTTTAAGTAGAATTTTTTTTTTTTTTTTTAATGGTGGTGTTGTATTTTTATTTTGGCAATAAATCTCTGGGAACCCATGAACAGCTTAATAATAATCAGGTGCAAGACATGGAAATTGGAACGCCATTAAAACAGCAAGAACACGGCCGAGTCGTAAAAGTAGAAACAAGTTAGACACGTTCGAGACGTCGTATTCTTCGAATTTACATTGTGGAGCTCAGAAACTATTTGGGAAACCTGATTCACCTTATCTCAGAATGATCCCTTCTTCTTCTTCTTCTTCTTCTTCTTCTTAATTCTTTTATCGGAAAACTTCTGTCACTATAGAATGTAGAATGCAAACCACTGATCCTGGGAACCTTGTATTGCTTGTATACCGAACTAGATGGCAGTGCTTAAAAATAAGCGAACTAGTAACAATGGAAACTTCAGACCAAAAAAAAAAACCAACAAGTTTTCCACACCTATGTTAAAATGTGTGTAAACCTTTTGTGTGCGAAAATAACATAAAAAATATGTGATACACAACCATGCTGTGCTTGTTGTCCTTTTGGGAAAGAGTAAAAGGCAGCACGGTGGCGTAGTGCTTTACACGTCCGCCTCACTGCAAGAAGGTCCTGGTTTTGAGGCTTGGTCGTTTCTGTGTGGAGTTTGCATGTTTTCCCCACGATTGTGTGGGTTTCCCCCAAAATTCCAAAAACATGCACATTAGGCTGACTGACGGTTCCGAATTGCCCCTATGAGTAAGTGTAAATGGTTGTGAGTTGGCCCTGCAATGGATTCTGGCCTTTTATTTCCTTTTTGCAGATCCTGCACTGTAACTTGCCATTCTTTGGATCTATTTACTTGAAACGCCGCAGTACTTAGTGGTGAACCTTGGATCCTTGAGCAAGACCTTTAACCCGCAAGTGCTTATTTATACCCTGTATTGATTGTAAGGATCTTTTGAGTCTTGGTAATCCATTATCTTGGATCAGTTTGGCAAGATAGTCTCACTTTAAGCCCCTTTTTTGTTCATGGGCCTACATTAAACACACCACACCCAGGTGGACCACCCACATCTGCATATAAGGATTTTGTTCACCTGGTTAGGCGAACACCTTGCTGTAATGCTTCTGTTTTCAAATGCTGTGGCACAGCTCTGGCACATCCCAAATCATCACACAAACGTTTTATCCCTAGAGCATGTCCGCGTGAGTCAACCTGCCTGGATTACCCATTGTTGCGTAAGATGACGTGACATGACAAAGGGCAGCGATTCAGAAAGAACTGCTACTATACCGCTAAGATCAGCAGTTAATCACTTTTCATATAGACCCAGAGCAACCTCATCACCTTTGACCTCCCATCTCTGCATGTTGCAACCAGATGCAGGGGCATACCATTCATGGATTAGAGACCCCCTCTTAAGGCAGCATGTGCATTTATATTTATATTACATTGCACCACATTGGAAATGTGCAACAGTTTGATATTTGCTTATGCAATGACTGCATGTGCGTGCCAGTGTAGCATATATCGCCACCTCTTATTATTTCACTCTTAGCTTTTTTTTGGCACCAGGCCATAAAAAAAACAGTGCACATTTAACAAGTTGCTGAAAGGTGGTTCGTCTGTTGTAATGATGGGGTTAAACTCAGACTGGTCACGCCTTTCTATCAGCAAATCCAATGAGACTTACTTTCAGAGAGTGCAAATGTTGTGTCAAGTGATCGAGAAAGAAGGAGAAAGCGAGTGAGAAAGTAAAAGAAGACGGTTAAACATTGCCTAGACTTGGCGGCCACCCAGGGACGCATCATTATGAAGGCCTCATCGGGACAGAATGTGCTGTACTGTATCAGGCAGCTCAGCAGAATTGTCTTAAATGTGAGACGGTTCTTTTCCCTACCCCATTCTCTAAATCTGACTGGCCCAGTTCGAGATTTGTGCACTCATTGCTAGATATCTGCAGAAGACAAATTATTCCAGTGAGATTTTCAACCTGGACTGGAACCTGTGATTGTCATGTTTTCCAAACCCTGATGCTTCAGCCCTGGTACTACCATGTTGCTTTTTTTTGATAACTTATTTATTAGGGGGGGTGTATTATTTTTTGTGTAGTATCCCCCCCCACACACTTTTTTGATCCATGAAATGTTCCATGTTAAATAGTGATGCCATACAATACTAGTGTCAAATAAGTTTTTTTTACTTTTTTCTTTGGAGGGGGGGGGGGGGTGCACTTGTGCATCACTGCAAGCTGTGTCTTTTGATTAGCTGGCCTTCCCCACTGCCCCCCATGCAGAGCAGTATCTCCACCCATCCCAACCTGCCTCCCAGCAAACTGACCAATCAGAGCTGAGTAGACACAAAGAGCAGAATGACAATAATTAGGAGGAGGAAGCCAAACAGGCCATCCAGTACATGCACTCAGAATCAGCATTTCAGGAGTTGGGGAAGCAGCTTCCTTAAGAGTTTTTTCGGATTAGGAGTTGTACTTTCGTTGTCCGCTGCTGTCTGAAATAAAAAGTAAAGGTCTGAAACTGGTATAATATCTGACCTTAAGGAGTAGGGGTTTATGGCTGTGACATTTTTTGGATCCTTTCCCAGCTAATCCCCTTTCTGCTTTCAGATAGGTGTTATATAACTGTTCGTTATTTTTCTCGAAGCTTAGTGACTTAGTGAAAGCTACTCGCCTGGCAAGGTAAACCAGTGCATTTGAAAAAAAGGCCTCGGTTTAATTCCATGTCATCATCTTTATAAAAACATAGACTTCATTTAAGCATGACTTGTCATTATGCACCCTGTCCATCTCGATGGTATCATTAGTTAAACAAATCTCCAAACCAGTTTGTCTGCTTGTCAGCTTAAGTGTTGCAGTCAGTTTTTCGGCATCAGAACTACAGTCTTGCATACTTGCTAGCTGACGGCAGCACAAAAAACTTGTATTTATTTGTCTATTATGTTCTGACTATGCCTCCCTTCTATCGCATCAGTTGCCAAGTGGTGACTGGGTGGCCGCGAGAGACAGTAGACAGACAGTGGCACTAGTCCTGAATTGATTTGTTTGATTAAAGAGTATGATGTCATTCTCTGCGGGTGTCCAGTGGCCATCCCCAAATGGACAATGATCTGCTGTTGGGCCGATCGGCTTCCCCTCCGTTTTTGAGGACACCATCAGAATGCCTGCTGCTATTGAGGAAGCATTTGGCTTGCCCTGGTTTTCATCTCGGTTGGAAGCCAAGAGCTAAAGAGGTCGGCCATTCAGAAGCATATTGTTGGGTTCTATGTGTGTGGCAGATGGGTGATGAGGAGGGCGGCTGGACGTGACTGCTGTCCCGTGTGATTGATCTATATTTTTGCCAGTGGAGCAGCTGTCCATGCTTAGAATGTCATATAACTCTTTTCATAGTTGTGGCACCATTACTGTAACAATAGAAGAAATTGTGAGTACACAGGTTCTGAGTTCTACATTTTAGAAATAACATTTATCACCATGGCAATATGAGAGATGCTTGAAAACTGGGAGTGGTTACTTTCACTTTCCTCCGACTTTATGTTGGTGAACTTGGTGAAATTCCGGCTTGTAAGCCAACAAAAGCAAAGTTGGTGGGCTCTTGGTTTGGCACCAGTTCACTGACACATGCTATGGTTTTTGTGGTTAAATTCTGTTTTCTTCCTCTTTTCCTGCTAGGATTTCCTTATAAACACTGTTGGCGCCTCTACATCATCCATCAATGCTGACTATGCTGTTCTGTTTTCCGTCAATATCATGTATTGGGTATGAGTTAGAATATCGTGTATTTGTTGCAGTGGAGAATTATTATTGCTACTGTCTTTATCGTGATGGTTAAAGTGTGGGGAGTTTCTAATGATGCTGTGGGATCAGAAAACCTCAAAGCACTGGAGACTTCAAAAATCTGAGTTTTATAAGCAGCTACATGCTTCAAATTCAGCATGTTTAGCTCTTAAACCTTTGGCCCGGTGTTTTCTGAGCCCTTATTACTATCGAAAGCTATCAGTGTTGTAATAGTTCTGACATCTGCATACAGTTGAATTGAACAGTTCCTAAAGCACCAAGTGGATGGAAAAATGACTAGTTACCTGTGCTTGGACCTATTTCTTTATAGTCTTCTACAGGTTTCTGAGAAAACACCAGCTAATTAGCTTTAGCAAATTGTTTTTAGAATAATTGTTGACCAGCTAAGGGGGCATGGTGGTGTAGTGGTTAGCCTCATGGGAAGAAGGTCCTGGGTTTGAGTTCCAGGCTCAGAAAGGACGTTTCTGTGTGGAGTTTGCATGTTGTCCTTGTGCTTGTATGGGTTTGCTACAGTTACATCAGTTTCCTGGGGATATGACTTATAGAAGGTTTCTGATTGTTCCGTCTTGGGGTTTTGGTCTGTTAGCACATCTGTCATATGCGCATAAGTAGAAGATTTAAGGGGAATTTTAACCCAAACCTAATAAAATCTTTCGTACCTTGTATATTTTTTCACATCCAGGCACGCTAATGTTATTACAATCCTCTTTGTGAATTAAAAGTAATAATAATAATAAATCCTCACACAGCAGGGAGCTATTGTACTGCAAAAAGTCATACATGACGCACGTGGAAGAAGCTGTAAACAGTGAAGTGATTTGCATATAAATGCATTGACGTATATACCATTCATTCATGTAAATGAGCAGATGCTTCTCTGATTCAGATGCCCACAAGATTATATCCAGTTTGTTAGTGTAATATCTGTATACTGTTATTTTTGCCGTTACCTTGCATTACACGAACCATAAACTTAACACATAAACACAAGACCAGACAAGACCCTCGCATGGCGTGCCTTTGGTGGCCGCAATATTACCAGGAACTAATATCTGCCATTAGGATGGCAGGATGGGTGTTGAATGTTGAATGTTGTGTCACAACTTGCTCGAACAAGCGAATTAGTATCTCTTAAGCACAAGGAATAAGATTTCACTTGGAAGTATTTTTTCTTCAGAATATATATCCAAAGATTATTAAGTATGATTGAATACCACTTCAGTCTGTAGATATGTTTACGTATGTCACCACAGCCCAAGTTTTACTATAGCCTGAGTTTTAGCCCTTTAAAGTGTTTTACCTTTTTTACCACCTGGTAGATGGTACCATTAGTCCATGATGCAGTAAACTTTCATCTTGGGTAGTTCTTGTTGTTCTCATCATCTGCAATCTAGTTATTAAAGTTTTTTTGAGCTTTGAGTAAGAACTTCACATTAAAGGTTGGTCTTCACTATATAAAAAATGGAACGAATTCATGATGAGATCTAGTTACCGCCCACTTCACCAAGGTCTCAATCTTGTGATTGTTTGACACCGTTGGTGTTTTTTTTTCTTTTATTAATGGTGACATTTGAGTTTGAATGACTTAAACCACTTATTTTATTCTATGCAATAAAACTCCTTGAGGCATTGTTTAGATTGGATTACATCACCAGGCGTTTGGTGGAGGCTCTCTCATGCTCTTTGGACGTGTGCCTGACTGATGTCATTTACAAAAGGAGTATTCGGCAATATCTTTTTCACACACCCACACAAATGGCTCCACTCCAAGTATCCAGGTATACGCTAATGGACCCAGACAAAGAAAATCTTTCAGTTCCAAGAAGGATTAAAAAAAAAAAAAGGTTAAAAAAAAGAGAAAGTTCACATAAGGCAGCGTGAATTCCTTAACTGGAATTGGAAAAACCCTGCCTACGTTTAAAGGAAACGCAAAACAGCCCCAGATCAGGCAGGAAGGGCTGGAACAAGTCATCAGAAAGGATTCGATGGAAAAGTCCAGCTGACTCAGCCTCAAGGTATGAGCAAATACTGAAACAGGAAGTTTCAGGGTTTTTTTTGTTTGAAAGGCAGTGGGAGGAGGCTGTCAGTCTGCTCTCCAAATTTAACACATTACGTGTCGCCCTACAGCTCTAAATTGAAGGTTAGCGTCTTGCCCCCATGACAGTTTTTAAGGATGGTCTGGAAGAGAGATTCTCTGCAGCATGTCATCTTCTGTTGATTTCAATTTAATGCCTTCCAGTCCACATACTTCTCCTGGAACAATCCTGATGAACAAATGTTCGTTTCTGTTGTGTAAGTGAGAACACTTAGCTTAATATACACCTCGGTAATATAGAAAAACTCTCAGACTCTTTTAAAAAAAACAGCTGACAAAAGATGCAGAATTTAATCCACACCTTAGGGGTTGGGGAAGAAAAAAAATGTGAGGAAGAAAGGGAGAAAAGAAAGAGAAATAGAGGGAGAAAGAAAGAGAATGGAAAAAAGAAATTGGAAAGAAAGAAAAAATAGAAAAAGAAAATGAGAAGTAAAAATGAGACAGATAGAAAGAAAGAGGGAGACAAAGAAAGAAAATGTGAGGGAGAAAGAAAGTGAATGAAAGAAAAAATAGAAAAAGGAAAATGAGAAGTAAAAATGAGAGACAGATAGAAAGAAAGAGGGAGACAAAGGAAA
Organism: Neosilurus hyrtlii; assembly: GCA_028564935.1. NCBI lineage: Eukaryota > Metazoa > Chordata > Actinopteri > Siluriformes > Plotosidae > Neosilurus > Neosilurus hyrtlii. Next base: position 2,165,238 of record JAOUQZ010000044.1, on the reverse strand, counting down.
AAAATGAGGGAGAAAGAGAGAGAGAAAGAGGGAGAATGAAAGAAAGAATTTAGATTAAAAGAAAAAATAGAAAACAAAATGAGAAGTAAAAAATGAGACAGAAAAAAAGAAACATGAGAGAGAAAAAAGAAGGGAGGAAATACGGAAAGAAAGCAAAAGACATGAGACTAAAAGGAAGAAATGAGAAAGAATAAGATTAAAGAAAAAGAAACAGGAAGCAGTACACAAATAAAAAGAAAAAATGAAGAAAAAGAAAGACAAGCAAGTAATAAAAGTAAATAAATACTTTAAGGTTAAACATGAAAGTTAATGACAGAGGGCTTCTGCTGAGTTAATTTTAATCACCATGCGACTGCACCACACTGCACTCTATCAGTTTATCAAGGGCTCCGTATGCAGGTTCATCTCCTGTAATCTCCGGCCATCACTCGCCTGTCTGACTTCCTTGGAAGCAAATGAATGCGGTCTGTTCTTCCGGCAGTTTTGTTCCTTGTGAAATGCGTGTTGCATGAAGCCAGCGCACTTTAATTGGGGTGGAGGGCGTCGTCGGGGCCGAGCTCAAGGCCCCTGGCCTGCTGTAGGCGTCTGTGGTCAGCATGGAGACGGACTGCTGTGTAATGAAAGGCTTTGTTTCTTCACTAAATATGTGGCGCTTCACTTGGGGGCAAAAAAGAGGACACTTAAAAGACTACCTTTTGGATTTGTTTGAAGTGGTGTGCATTTAAGATCCATGTGTATGCTTCTGAATTATCTGGGCCAGGATGGATGGACTCCTAATGCTCCTCCTCCAGCTTCTTTACAACTCCTTCTTCTATTTCTTAAAGAGTGCAACAATAACATTTTCTTCCAGGTTAATACTGAAATTCAGCCACGGTTTTTGGTAAACCAACAGTGGGACTCAGTAGTCAATGTCTTCTTAAGTGTTTTCCTTAGTTTGTTCTTAAAGAACGTCTACATCGGATTCACGGCGTGTTCTTAAACCCTCAGATTTGTTCTCAGCTGTGTTCTTAGAATGGTGAATCCCACCGTCTTCGTAAAATTTACAATTCTCTCATTAGCATAGGTGAATGCCCCCTAAATCCACAGGAAAGAAATTTCATTCATAAGTAATAGAATAGAAGTGCCGCAGGAGGTAATTTCCACATGTGATATATTCAGGAGTGTGAATAGTGGAGAAATAAATTAAACAAATTGACCACAGGGGTCCAGACGCTCCCGCCAAAAGCACCATTTCATAATATGTCAATATAGAACACGCATAACAGGTTAACCAGCTTCAGCAAATCTAAATTGTAAATGTCCGAAAGCCTAATATACAGTTTTGCCTCTGTGACCTTGAAAAGTAGGTCAAGGCCACTCCCACACAAACTCATCCTAGCACTCATAGTAGTGAACAAGCATACCAAGTTTGCAAGCCCCAGCTTTAGCGCATGGCAAGTGAATAACTGAGAACTAAAGTGTGACGGATGGAAGGAACCCATTCCTATAGCTCCTGAGACACTTTGGGGGTGGGAGCTAAAAGGGGGGGAGGGTATGGGGGAACTCAAAGGTAAGGAATGCAGTTTACCCCTGGCTGTTTTTATGCTGTATTAAATATAGACCATAATAATTTGATATTGTATTCAAACACATCCAGCGCGTATCCTCAATCTCCAAACGCAGCAGGTCATTGTAAGAACAAAAGCCTATATTGTTGTTGGAACGTAAATTTATACAAAGATGCTTATCGATGAGCCATTGTTGAAACTGTTCTTTAAAATATAGCCATTGTGTGCACCTCATGGGGAACGGGGAGACCACAATTAACAGATGATTTATGGTTGAGGTATGGCAGTTAATCAGGGCAGGGTGCGCACGTGTGTGTAGTCTATTGCGCATATAATGTTGTTAGATCGGCGTTTCTTGACTGGGTGCTGTTTGTATTCTGGTCAGTAGACTCATACCCTCCAGGACACGCGGGAGGGTGCGGCTGATAGATGCCTGTGATATTATACCCGCCCAGTCTCGAAGCTTCCTCTAAAATATCCCTGTGACCTGAACCCTGTGTTGGTATTAGGTTGAATCGTCAGGTATGGGTCTGCAGTACCGGTGTTGAACTGCTATTGGTAGCTGAAACCATCTTGTAAGACATTCGTCTGTCCCAGCAAAAAAATCCACATGGGATTTAAAGATGGGTTTTCTCCTAAGTGTCCAAGCTGTAATTTATTCCTCTAAAAGTGTATATATATAATCCTGCCAGTCTGGAAAGTATTGACGATCACCATATATAGCGTTATCATTTATTAAATAAACCATGGCATCGATATCCGTGTAAGAGTGCTCTTTCATGTGCGTAGATTGTTTGTAAGAAAGAACAAAGTCCAGATAAGAAAATATTGGTGAGTGTCAGAATCTTCATGAAAAGTGCATAAGTGAGATTTAAGAATTTCTGACTTTCTTCGTAAAAAGCTTGGTGAATGAGTCCCACTGATGCTTGTTTATTACTTGTGCTTTTATTTCTTCCTGCTTGATCTCACGTCCAGTAAACGTGTGTATTTGAGGTGCCTCTTTGCTGTGAGACCTCAATCTGAAGTAATTCGGCTGGAAGCTGACACAGCTCGAAAAGCAGGGAATTTTCACTGCTGAAATTCAGAACGCCCTAAATTTGTATAACTTCACCAATAATTTAATTCATTCACTAATTCTTGAAATGGGGCGGCACGGTGGCACAGTGGTTAGCACATTCACCTCACAGCAAGGTCCTGGGTTCAATTCCCGGGCTCAGGTCGTTTCTGTGCAGAGTTTGCATGTTCTCCTCGTGCTTGCATGAGTTTCCTACGGTTTTCTCCTACAGACCGAAACGTGCACACTAGGCTAATTGGCTGTTCCAAATCGCCCCTAGGTGTGGGTGTGAGTGTGAATGGT
>JAOUQZ010000044.1:2149582-2162234 GCA_028564935.1 Neosilurus hyrtlii | reverse complement strand
TGTGTGTGTGTGTGTGTGTGTGTGTGTGTGTGTGTGAGTGTTGGCTCTGCGATGGACTGGCGAGCTGTCCAGGGTGTACCCCGCCCTCGCCCAGACTCAGCTGAGATAGGTGCCAGCCTACCCAGTGGCTTAGAAAGTCAATAAATGAATAATACTTGAAATTATTTAAAGATTTTTCTCGACGTTTATGCTAAGCATACCCAGATGGTGCCGATCCGGCTTCAGTTTGTGCCGCGTGCTAACACTAGGATGTTTTGATTCATTGACAAATTTTGTTTGTTTGGGGGAGGGGTTTAGGAGATCGGCGAGATAGGGGAGTATTTTTGTTAGTGTAGTTCCCTGGCAATGAACTTCCATTAAATTGGGCTGGAGGTGGGAGCGGAGCTCCTGATAGAGCAAAGAAAAGAAGCCCGCGTTTGTTTCACCATCAAGTTCAATCATTAACAATCGATGACTCCATTCCATTACTCAAGAAACTTCATTTGACATTTGACCCGGTGATAAGGGAGTTAAAATGAGCAAGTTGCCCTCGTCTCGTCTTGTCTTGTCTTGTCTTGTCCTTGGCAGACTGTTAGAGGCCCTGAAAACGAAACGGAAAAAGGAATAAAATGTTCCTCCGGTGCTACTCATGAACTATTCATCCATGATGGGAAATCAGCTGCTGCAAATGAGCTGCACTAGGGACAAGGAATTCCCCGGTCTGTGCTCACACACACACACAGACACACACATGCTTCTGTCTGGCTGGGTGACGGAGTGATAGGAGGAAGAGGGGAGGGGCCAGCCTGTCCAGCTGGAGCTCTGGAGTTAGCATGCCTTTTATGTGACTACCCAGAAAACTCTTTCTTCTGCTTCCTCTCTCTCTCGCTCTCTCTCTCTCGCTCTTTCGCTCTCTCTCGCTCTGTCTCCCCCCACCCCCATAGCCAAATCTCCCCCTTCCTGAGGCACTGAAAGAGCCTGAGTCATCCTACGCTTTCTTTTCCAGTGGCGCAGTTTTTGAGTGGTCGTTAGAGGGTCATTTTGGAAAAGGCATGCAGACCGAATAACTGAAAACCCCTCCGAAACGTGTGTGTGTGTGTGTGTGTGTTAGAAACCCGGAGCAAATTAAAGTTTGTTCGTGTGGAACCCAAACTTCTAGTTCTTGAGGGAAGTGTATGTTTGTCGATTTCGTTCATGTAGGAGTTCCTACGTTTTTTTTCTTTTTGTTTGTTTGTTTTTTGTTCTCTTTCAGTGAAGATCGTCTGCAGCCGAGAGAGAGAGAGAAAGCGGCGTCGCGTTCAGTGCACTAATGAGCCACGGCCGCGAATGTTCGAGATGTCTCGCGGCGAAAGGGGAAACAAAGTAGCAATCAAGTCTACGATCCGAAAGAAACTTTAGACAAGTGACTTTTCCAAAAGACCTTTTTTAGTCTATGCTCGCCTGATTATAACTGAAATAAATAAATAAATAAATACGGCGGTTATGGAGCAGACGGGGAAGGAAAAGTTGGTTTTGCATGCGCATGACTGTGCGTCTGTATCTGTGGGCTGTGCATGCATGTGAGAAGGGTGTGTGTGTGTGTGTGTGTCTGAGTGTGTGGGAATGATTACATCAGCCTGAGCAAGGCCTACGATTGGTTAGGGAAGTGTGGTTTGATTCGCTACCTAAAAGGCTGTGCCGTGTAACCCTTTGTGAGAGGAACAGTGTGAAGTTGTCGGCCAAGCTCGGAACAGTTCCCATCCGCTTCCCCTGTCCCAAACCATACGCTGGGTAGGTAGAGAGAGACAGAAGGAAGGAGGGAGGGGAAAAAAAGAGAGTTAACAGAAGGAGCTAGAGAGACACAGACAGAGATTCATTGACAGGATGATCCACTGACAGCAAAGCATCTGTCCTGGAACTATTTTATTTTTATTTATTTATTTTTTTTGTATTTTATTTTTGCACTTCATTCCTTCTCCATTTAATTTTTGTGGAGTTGTGGAGAGCGGCGGAGAACAGCTTGGGCTCTCAGCGGAGGCGAAAATGCCATCGTGCTCTCCCGATTGGTGCCTGCTGAGGCCTGGGGAGGTAAGGTTTCTCACTCGACCCAGAACTATACGTCAGCCCCTGAAGAAAGGGGGCAGTAGGTGGGGGGGGTCATAGGGAGAGAAGGAAGAGTGGAAGAGTGGCTCTTCTCTTTCAGGGATCTGAAAACAGGAGAATATGGAACTTTCCTCCCCCCTTTTTTTCCCCCTTCCATCACGGGAAGCTTGTGGAAGGGATGACGGTGGAAGTTTGTAAACTGTAAGGCACATCGGATGAGAGCGGAGACGCTGGAAGGCTTTGAGAGGCTGACGAGACGGGATTGGGAACGTGGGAGACGTGCGGTAGGAAAAGGGGGGTGTGTTCGAGAAAAGCCTAATACTACTTTATGAATGAGTGCAAACAAATCATCATTTGTGAAATAACATGATGTTTTGAATATTTTTTAAATTTATTTCAGGAAGGTTGAGGATCGTAGATGTTCCAGACACCGCAACATTCAAAACATACAACATGATTAAATCTCATGACCCGAACTTATTTATTTCTTTTTTTAATCTTTCCCTTTTCACGCCTCTGTTTTCCGTGTGAAAGTGAGATCGGCTTGTGACGCAGTTTCAAATCCGCTCCGTCCGGCAGACCCCATCGGGGTTCTGTTTTTATGGTGTAAATCGGCTTTCGCGGCAGGTCTTAGGTTTCTGGTCAGCCACGGTTTAAGCGATGAACTTGTTTTTGTTGCAGATCGTTAAAATCTTCGGCGAGGACGGCATGGGCAAAGTGGTGGAGATCCCGTCCGACATGACGGCGCGAGACCTGTGCCAGCTGCTCGTGTACAAAAGCCACTGTGTGGACGACAACAGCTGGGCGCTGGTGGAGCATCACCCAGCCTTGGGGCTAGGTAAGGATGAGACGGAAAGAAGTGTATGAACGAGTGTTCCCATGTTCAAAATATTACAATTTATATCAGCTGCTGAGAAGCATTAGCACTGCCGGGGATTTTTCTCACTTTTTCCCATCTTTTATTTATTTATTTATTTAGAACAAATATTTGATCGACCCTGAGCTGCGTAATGCAAAAAAATACAGCGAGTGTAGCGCATCATTAATACATAAAATATGTAGTAAAAGAAATGTGGACTATAGACTACTTTTTATTATTTGAAATCCCAGTTAAACAGTATACAGATTTCCCATTTAACTGGTTATTTTATTGTTTGTTTATTTAATTGGTTTTTGTTAGTTTTTGCACATTTTTTTTATTGTTTGGAGTTTTTGTTTTGTTTCACACTTTAGATAGTTAGGAATTTGTTTATCTATTTATTTGTTTGTTAATTTGGTTGTTTCTTTTCTAATTTTGTTTTGCTGCTCTTCTCTCTTTTCTTTAAATTTTTTTGGGGGGCTGTTTTGGGTTTTTGGATAGTTAGGGGTATTTGTTTGTTTGTTTTACTCTTGGGGGGTATTTATTGATTTATCAGTTTGTTGGTGGTTGTTTTTTTTTTTCATTTTGTTTTGCTGGGGTTTTTTTGTTTTGTTTGGTTGGTTGTTGGTTTTTTTATTTATTTATTTGTTTAAAAAAATTTGGGGGGGTTCATGATGTTTTCTGTTAATTTTATTTGTTTGTTTTGTTTTACAACATAAAAACCATCTTTTTTTTGTTTTGTTTTGTTTGTTTTTATTTATGACCTCAAGCTTAAAAAGGTTGTCAGATGTGTTCACATACAGTAGGTCTGATAAATATTATGTAATTATATCCAAAGTGCTGTTGGTTTGGGGTTTGGGCTTCTTTTTTCACTCCAAGGTGTTTTCGCATTCGACTGGTATTGGTAATAATAAGACGAGTGATCGCGTCAAAAGAGTCATTCAGACATAATGCTTATGAAAAGAGTTTTTACATCTTTACGTTATTAATATTCCAAATTCTCCACATATGCACGGGAGTAAAACATAAAGTTCCAGCGTTTCAGGGCAAGCCTTATCAGGCGCAACCGCCAAATTTGCATGAAAATAAATGGAAGGAAAAGAAGCACGGGGGGAGAGGCATGGAGAGAACCTTTAGGCCAAAACCAGTGATTTTTCACTCAGAGGCTGCAGAGTTTCACGAGGGAAAACTTTCCATGACTTTCCATGTTTTCACATATGGCTGCTGCTTGCAGGTGATTAATGGCATCACATGGACCAATCAGGTTTCAGAGATTTAGGCACTTAGTTATCAGCTGCAAAAACATGAAATGCTTGTCGTCTTCCAGACAGCACAGCTTTGCAGCTGGCACAGTTGCTGGATTTGATAATTGAGGCTACATGAGTAAGCATCGTGGTAAGGAATGATGAAGTCATGTGACGCATCAGGCCATAATGAAGCGCTCTGTATATGTACTGATGTCAAGAAATTGTGGTTAAATCAATCTGTCCTAATTGTATTTCTCCTCTCTCTCTCTCTCTCTCTCTCTCTCTCTTTGTCAGGTTTGAGTAGCTACTTTCGTTTTGTTTAGTTTTTTTTATCTCTTAGCAATTCTGTTATCATCGCAGCCGTGCAGTTCTGCTTTCAGTTTCCAGATGCCTTCAGTGTTTATAATGATCATAAAGGGTTATAATCCTTAAGCTAAGACTGAACTTGGACCCTTGCGACGGTGCAAGCCTTTCCTTTCTGTGTCTCTTGTGCTGCGGAACCTTGTAGCCATGCTAATTGTTGACTTTAAAAATCATTATTAAATGCGGTCTCGATGCTTCTTCGTGTTTTGCGACACGCACACAGTGTATAAGTCCTGCTCTTTGTTTCCCCACGATCCTGCAAGATTCCCCGATTTGATATTCCGAGCACAACCAGCATCAAGCATGTCGCACTCTCATTTGTTATGTATTCACCGTGCCCTGCCGAAAGCATGCTGAATGCATGACATCATCCCTCTGCAGTGCCCAATTCTCTGCTTTACAGGAATGGGTGTTTTGTTGACCCATGCCATCTCTAGATTTAACAGCAACACAATAGATGAACTCCGTTTACCCGATATCGTATTGTTGGTTATATGTTTCGGGAACGCCAAAAAAGCTACTCCGGTGCTTGGAGGACCTTATATGGCAGGTGGGAGGGAAAATGAGGGATTAAGGAGGCTGAAATACTGTTTGGATAACATAAGATTTCCTGAGTATCCACTGAAACCCAAAATCCATACAAACCTGTTTATAATTCTGCCTTTTACACTTGGTCGATACTTGATTTAGGTTTGGGCAGGAAATGATTGAAAAGATCAGGCTCTTCGTTCAGTCTGTATCAAGGCTTGCGAGATATGACTCCGTCTTTACCGACCTATCCAAGGTGAAACTATGGCGCAGTCTTTCCACACACAATTTCAGGACTCAAGTGCCCGAGCTATTCTGCTATTAATATCACTTCTTAATGCAATACTGATCCTGTCCAAACAGGACTTGGTCATGTGACAAAATAAGTACACCCTATGAAAATCTACTGCACTTCTTTTAGCTCATCAAGAACTTCTTAAATCAGTTATCTGGTGGTCAGTCCGGCATGGCACGGGTTGGGAGCCGGCGTTCAAGCCGATAGATCTCCAGGAACAAGGTTGGCGACTACTGACTTAGCCGAAACACTTGTTTTGTGTTTGGTTAATAGTTCTCCAATCTCTGACATCACCTTGATTAAAATTCTTAACCAGTCTTCCTTCAGTTGTAAGATGTTTGAGAGGTGTGTTTGTTTATTTATTTATTTATTTATTTATTTATTGTCTGTGTATACCACCCTTTTCAAACCCTCCACAGTATTTCAGTTGGGTCTTCAGCTTGCTCGTTCCATACCGCCATTATTTTCTTTTCCAGTCCTTGTTGGATTTACTAGTTTGTTTGGGATCTGGTTCATAGTCAACTTTGGGACACCCACTCACTAATTTATTTCCCGAACCACTTAATCCTACTACGGGGGTTGCTGGAGCCTGTCCCAGCCTACAATGGGTGTACACCCTGAGCAGTTTGCAAGTCCATCACATCCACACCAGTTAGCCTGATGTGCATGTCTTTGGACTATTGGAGGAAACCGAAGTCTCCCAAGAAAACCCACGCAAGCACAGGGAGAACATGCAAACTCAACACAAATGCCCTGAGGCCTGGACTCAAACCCAGAACCTTCTGGCTGTGAGACAGATGTGTTCTAACCACTACACCACTTTCAAACTGATGGCCTCAAATTATTTGCAGGCATTCGTTAATATGATGCAGAATTTGTAGTTGAATCAGTGACTGCTAGCTGCCCAGTCCAAAAGGCCAGGTCTTTATCTCTAAGGTCATTGGCAAACAGTATTCTTGCTCTAATTTTCTATATGGGCAGCAAAGACATTTTCTCCCATGCAGGTCAGATTTGTCCATTTTCTTTCTGATTGTAGATATGTGCACTTTCACAACAACAGTTGTAAGAATTGTCTGCAGATCCTGTGGTTACATTCTGAGGTTCTTGAAGAGTTGCTTTTTTAAACAAACTATATAAAAATTTTTTTTAAACAGTGGAATGAATTCTTTCAAATAATTTTGCGATTTAAATGGCCATCCGCAACCATTTTTCATGTCCATAGAGCGCTCTTTATATCTTGCCAAGATGACACAATACAGACCCTAGATTTCAGGTTTAAATAAGACAGGTTCCACCTGCATGAGGGTCTTATCAGTGGTACCTAATCTGGAATTTGCCGGGCTAGGTCATAATGTGTAGGTACTTTTATCAAACAGGGTGAAACGTTTCTTTGTTTAAATATTTTTTTCATGTTTTTTGAAAAAAATCAACAGTTTGTATGGGATGTACTTATTTCTACATCATTTTGTTTTCATTTTTGTTGGTTAGCATAGCTGGTCTCCTGTTGCCCCAAGCTCTGTGTTTAACAACAATAAAACATGCACTTAAAAGTTTTAGCTACAGATTTCATTTTCACCCGGACCATCCTTAAATTTGATCTGCCAGGTTAGGATGATGTGTTGGAGAATTTCCGCTCAAAGCTTGCTAAGATGATATCACATCAAATACACACTAGAGAACTCCAGTGGGGGCAGTGAACAGAACAGGGGGTGGTTGCTGTCATCCAGACAAACCCGCTTTTCATTAGAGGCGCTTTCCGTGTTTATTTTTCACCCTGACCCGAGGGGAAGGCGAGCAGACGATGATATCATCCCGAACGCAAATATAAGTACGTTCAAGGCCTTCGCTCGCTAACGTACACTTGTCATTACTCGTGGGTGTGAGTTCCACGCTGGGGCAAGTAATTATGGAAATGTGTGGCTTTGTGCAAGGCGAACAGTTTAGCCTTTGTCTGACTTTCTGCTTCTGCCCACAGAGAGATGCTTAGAAGACCATGAACTTGTGGTTCAAGTGCAGGCGTCCATGACTAGCGACAGCAAGTTTGTCTTCAGGAAGAACTATGCCAAATATGAATTCTTTAAAAATCCTCTGGTAAGTTAAAACTAGTCCAGCTCCATCTCACTGCCACCTCTTCCACTATTCTCCTGGTAAATGCTGGAAAAGATTAGCAAAGTTTTTGCATTAGCGTAAACCTTAGCGACACCTTTCTAGTTCATAAGTGCTTTCCACTTATGATACGCCAAGATTACTGGATTTCGTGACGTTTGCAGTTCCTTTAAAAAGGTCATCCAGATAAATATGCATCTTTTAGGAAAATTGTTCATTTCTGGCTTTAATTTTCATTTTGTGATTGAAACATGAAATGCGGTGAGTTGTACAAGTCTTCGCATCACCGCAGAATATCAAAACGATTTGATTTGACTTTTTGTACTGTAACTTACTGTACGACGGCCTTGTGCTTCTCTATGAGCATCTCTCACAGACATCCTGGACGTACTCTTCCATATTTGTTGCTGACGATGCCCGGTGTGACACTGCCACATTTTTTTTTCTTAGCATGATAAGAATGCTTGCAGCCCAATGCAGGGCCAACACACACACAACCACGCCTGATGTGCGTGTCTTTGGATCATGGGAGGAAACCGGAGCACCCGGAGGAAACCCACAGTAGCGAACTCCACAGGGAAATTACCACGCCGAACCCAGGACCCAGGATGTGCTAACCACTACGGCACCGTGCCTCCTGAAATGCAGCTGTAATTAGCGAAGTTTTACAATTCGCTAACCTCATTCGGTTCCAGATGTTCAACTTTCTTATGATTGTATAGTAAACTGTGTTTCAACTAAACGAATCATCTTCACACTCTCGGCAAATATGATGGGTATCTCCTTTTAACCCGCAGCCAATAATAGCACTTAGGTGCGTTTATATGAGGCAACATTAATACATAGAGTCTAATGTACACACCATTTAGTGCTACTGTAAATGTACGACATATTGATAAATCATGTGCACCTTTAAGATGAACTGGAGATTTAATCTGATTTGCTCGGAGCAGATGTTATCTGATCATGATGCGTTCCTGCAAAGAAATCCGTCTTGTTTAAACTTGAAGGTTGGACGTTCTCTTTAAGCTCCATGTTGCAACTTGTTGAACTTTTGTTCCATTTAATCTAGGACATATGGGTATGGGTTATGTTTCCTGGTGACTGCCCATAGGATTATAGACCTGGGAATTTCGGAAGGGTACAATTAACAAAAACAATCGCTTTTTGTCAAAAAGGCTTTCGCAAATAACATCTCCTGAAGCTCGCACTTGTCTAAATGAAACATAAGTTCGGATCCCTTGAGATCAGACGTTCTCCTGGTTTATAGTTTGAAATCTTTTCCTGAAATATAATTCAAACACAGACTCTGGTCACTTTCGTTTTAATTGAGAACACCGTCTTGGCCACCATCTAACACACCAGCTGCACCTTCGAATGGACCTTACAAGGATGACCCCTGATCTACTGCCCCGAGAGCTGTATCAGGTTCCTTCCACTGGATTCGAGACTGCGGGGCAGTCCCATGACGCACTAAAGGAAGATTATGTCTCATGGCTGGCATTTGCTCTGGGAACGTCTGGGAATTCCCCAGGAAAAAAAAGGTCTGGACTGACCTTCTCAGACTGTTGCCAATACAACCACCAGCAGGAAAAGCAAAAGTGAACCTTAATAGACTTTAGACTTTTAAAAGGAAACTATAACTCTACATGAGATACTGCTGCCCAACCCTGTTCCTAGAGATCTACCCCGTAATTCTGCCCACCTGACTATCCAATCATCTAATCGAGACTTTGAAATGAAGACTTAAGGTGATGATTAGGTCTGTCACGTGGGCACCATTATGGTTGGAGCTGAAGTCTTCCAGGAGGTACATCTTCAGGAACAGGACTGGATGCCACTGATCTGCCCCATCAGCAGGGCATGGTGGCTTACTGATTACTTTGATAGTCACCAAATCACGACCCAGCTGAACGCCAGTGGAACTGCATGTTAGACAGAACTCTCCACCTCTGTTATTCTGACAGCAACTGAGGTTGAGGAACCTTTGCGAACAATAGTACTCCGCCCTCTAAACCTGTTTCAAAGACCTAACTGTTCTGGTTACTTGTGGTGACCAAACGCCACACCAGGACACTTTATGTTGGTCGTCTCTCCAGGGTTTCACTGACTTTTGCTATAATATATTCTAAACTTTTCGGTGGTGGACGTCAAATTGTACATAGATTCCACACCAAGATACGTTGTATTTTTGATCATAAGAGATTGGGTTTTCCCCGGTACAACACTTAATTTGACTGAAGAATCTTTTCTCGGTCAACAGAACTTCTTTCCAGAGCAGATGGTGGCCTGGTGTCAAGAAAGCAACGGGACCATTCCTCCATCCCAGCTGTTGCAAGTATGAAATGACGTCCAGTTGCCTTCTTCCCTACTATGTTTATCCTAACCTAGCATCACCCTGAAGCTTCCCCTATATTCTAAAATGGCACTTCTTGAACTGCTCACATTCTTGGCTTCCTTTGTTTTTGGCTGTGTGTGTTTTTTTTTTAGAACTTCTTAAACTCTAGCAGTTGCCCAGAAATCCAGGGTTACCTGTATGTGAAAGAGACCGGCAGGAAGTCGTGGAAAAAGTTGTATGTGTTTTTGAGACGCTCAGGATTATACTACTCAACAAAAGGAACGTCAAAGGTATGCTACCTTCCATGCCTCCTTGTACTCTAATGTCTGGAACCTGATTAGTCAAAAAGAGTAGTGTAACAGTAGTGTGGCTCTGGTCTCGTACTAGTACTTGTCCAAATATCCACCCTCACTCCTGCTAGGGTCACTGGGTTGAGACGGGGTACATCCTGAACAGCTCACCAGACAATCACAGGGCCGGCACAACCATTCACATTCAAACTCACACCTAGGGGCAATTTGGAATGGCTATTCAGCCTAATGTGCATGTCTTTGGACTGTGGGAGGAAACCGGAGTACCCGGAGGAAACCCGCACAAGCACAGCGACATCTAAACTCTACACAAAAAAATATATATATATAATATATAAATAAATAAACCATCCTCACCAAGCCCAGGACTCAAACACAGGACCTTCTTGCTGTGAAACAGATATGCCGGCCCTACTTTTTTTTAAATAATTGTGTTAAATAACAAGGACGAAACCCATAAAAGCCGAAATAGTATCAGTAATTAATACATGTGGTGCTTGCTGAAGAAAACTCTGCATTCTGTTGTTGATTCTTTTTTAATAACAATATGAGCCCGAGTGTTTTTTTAATTGTTATTATTATTTGATGCATGAACTATAGTATTGTCTGAGACCTTTGGAATGTAAACTTGAATTATTTAACCATCGACTAGAGATCTGTGGTTTAAATTAAAGAAGCAGATTTTCTGTGCGTAGATTTTGTCTTTTGGATTAGCAGGCATCTGTGTCCAGATCATTTTGTTCCTTCTGAATATCTAAATATTTAGGTTTATAACCCAGCATTCTTTGTGTACTGTATCCGTTTCATTATAAAGCGGTCTGAATTTCTGCAGGAACCTAGGCATTTGCAGTTACTAGCAGACCATGAAGACAGCAACATCTTTACCGTAATAGCGGGCAAGAAGCTTCACAATGCGCCAACAGAGTACGAATTTTGTATAAAGGTAAGAATACAGCACGTTTCGCAACAGGCTTTTGGATAGAGGCCACAGCAGACCGTAAATATGAGTCAGACACCAAAAAAATTCTTGGCTGGAACCGATTTTGTGTTGCTGTCAGGAGTTATTTTGGGAGTTTTTTCCTCCTCCCCCCTTTTCTTTGGAAACAGCACAACTTTTTAGAGTGAACCAAGCTTTGTGGCCTCTTTTCAGTGTTCCAGTGTGTTGCCTATCGCCATTTGGTCCACAATGTAAGTTTAAAAGGGTCAAGAAATTATAATTCACAGACACATCCATGCCCGTGTTGCCAAATAGCCCGGATTGTTGCTGTTTGACCTGATGCTGTTTTGACTATTAAAAATGACAAAATCAGCAAGAACAAGAAGATCCTAGCACATAGAGAGTCTTACCACAAATTTCCTTTAGCACGTGACAGACCAAAGTCCCACCCACTTTTATGCTATTGGTTCACAAGATCGAGGCTAATGAAGCAGTGGTGCGAAGATAAAAGCAATCGCTGCCAGAAGCAAATATGCAAATATCCCACATCCTTTCCCTCTCGCCGAATTTCCTTTCGCGCCAGCTTGGCTAATACGGACCCTAACACAACACTCTTGTCTCGATCAGCCCAACAAGGTCAGGAGTGAGCAGAAGGAACTGAGGATGTTGTGTGCAGAAGATGAACAGAGTAGAACATGCTGGATGACGGCCTTCAGATTGTTTAAGGTACGCCAGGCGGCCGTTTTCCTCAGCTCAGGGTTAAGAAAGCAAGAATTGCAACTCAAATTTATACGTAATGTCTGTTAACATCTGCTTTTTTCCCCTGTTGCTCCTTTCTGTATGCAGTATGGAATTCTACTTTATCAGAACTATAAAATTCCACAGCAGAGAAAAGCTTTGATCTCGCACTTCCCAGCACCAATGGTGAGTTCTCATTTTTCTGAATTTAACAACAGCACTGTTGAGTTGAAAATGATTCTGATTGGCTAGAAGCTGTTTGGCTATTTTCTGTAAAAGTATGTAGTAGTTGAATATAAATATTGAGTACAAAACAAACGGATGGGAAAAAAATGTGACTTAAATTTATAGATTTTTTACAATATTTTTTTGGAGGTGTGTATTTGTTATTATTATTATTATTATTATTATTATTATTATTATTATTATTATTATTATTATTATTATTATTATTATTATCATTATCATTATTATTAATAATAATAATGGTAATAATACTAAATTGTTTTAATAAATATTATTATATTATATAATATAATAATAATATTTATTGTATTTATTAAATAATTTATTTATAAATTCTTAACTACTTAAATAATTGGACAACTGCTTATAGCAGAGAAATAAAATAATCCAGCAAGTGTTGTAACTAGAAAAGAAATAACTAACCGTCTGATTAATTATTTTCCCATGACTGCATGAACCCAAATACAGAGAATTCTCGACTAATGACCAACCGGCTTACGACGTTTCGAGGTTACGACGCTCACACTATAAGTCATAAAGAAATAGTTCATTCATTCATTCATCTTCTGAACCGCTTATTCCTAATTAGGGTCACGGGGAGGCTGGCGCCCATCTCAGCCGAC
>JAOUQZ010000044.1:2138045-2149482 GCA_028564935.1 Neosilurus hyrtlii | reverse complement strand
ACCCGAGCTGGGAATCGAACCCAGGACCTTCTTGCTGTGAGGCAGACGTGCTAACCACTACGCCACCGTGCCGCCCTAAAGAAATAGTTGTCTTTTTTAAATTTTTATTATTTTATACAGTATTTGTCCTCTGTATGTACATCTTACAGCTAGTTATTGCTAGTTATGTGTTACAGAAATGTGTTTTTATATCCTAGATTTGGATTTTGTTACTGCGTTGGCATAGTCGAGTGGTGTGATCTGACTTAGGGTTGCATTCTTTCGTCAAGTCGGATTTTGTCCTAAGTCAAGGCCGTATATCCATATAGTTTTGTGAATGAACTTGATCTTGGGTTGCTGTCCAGTGGGACTGGTGATGAAGAACATATTGTATTCGTATTTATTCTCATGGCTTTCGCTGAGATGACAGATGAGTTGTTGTTTTTTTTTTTTTTTTTTTTTTAATGCCGTACCCACCACCTTCATAAATCCCAAACATGTAAATAAAAAAAAAAAAAAGCTTCGTCCTGCTTGGGGCTTTCTGAACTTCCGACTTATCTCCTGGTTCTGCGGTTGGTCCCACATGGATACACTCATCAAAAACAATTTTCACACCCACCCTTCAGAAGATAATCTCACCTGACAACTTCAGAAGATGATGGGACTCCTTTCAGTTCCGGTTCCTCTAAGGAATTCTTCCTAATGGTGTCGGAGGGAGTTTTCCCGTGACCCTGGCTTGCTTGTTAGGGCTCTAAATCTACTTTCGGGTTTTTGAAAAGTTGCTTTGAAGTGATTGTGAAGCAATGGATAAAGCTTAAAGCTAATGGTTCCTCAATCTCTCTACAGAGGAGTGTGTCAGAGAACTCTCTAGTAGCCATGGATTTCTCAGGGACGATAGGCAGGGTGATCGACAATCCTGTGGAAGCTCAGAGTGCCGCTCTGGAGGAGGCCCATGCCTGGAGGGTAAACAGCAATTCCCAGTGTTTATGAACAAAGTCATGGGTTTGTTCAAGCATTTGTGTTAGTTCTTTTATCCAAACTTGTGCTCCTTTTGTTTTGGGTGACAGAAAAGAAGTCAGCGCATGAACACCTTGGGGAGCCCTAGTCCACTCCATCCAGCATCGTTAAGTGGAGGTATTTATTGAATTATTTATTATATGCTTGATTTACAACCCTAGTTCGTTTCCTGCACGATTTTTTATTTCAACCCTGTCTCTTCTTTGTCGCTCAGTAATACACAAAACCCAGCTGTGGTTTCACGGCCGAATCACAAGGGAGGAGTCACACAGGCTGATGCACCAACAAGGCCAAGTGGATGGGTATGCATTTTATTTTGAAAGTATGATCCTAAAAAATTAAAACCTCATCTGAATACATTGTCCAGCCAAAAAAACATTGTGCATGCTAATATTTTGTTGGAGCACCTTTAGCCTTAGTTAAGCATGTAATTATTTGTTGCTTCAGTTGGCCAGGTCAAGGCCCAGCAACATTATATGCCAATAAAATGATGTCGGAAGCTCAGATAGTGAAAGAGTGGATCAGGGAGCATGAGGAATCATTTTCCCACAGGGATCACTGTTGTTATGATTATGAATATTTTTCAGATTGTTTCCCCTCCCCTAATTTATTCCTAGCCATTTCCCATTTGTCAAGTGTTGCCCAATCACACAACCACCACCAACCAGAGACGGGAGTAAGCAAGCACGATCATGTGATGCTGCCACCCGCACCTTTAAGAATTGTATGTGCATTCAGGGGCAGACTAACACACTTAGAGGGAAAGTGCCATCCGCCCCTTGACGCCCATGATTGGCTGGACATATGCCATCCCTCCCTCCCATGAGAGCTTGGCCAATTAGCTCCTATGGACTCTGGACTTCCAGCCATGGATAGCTGCGTGCATCAACCTGGAGTCAAACCGTCAATCTCCAGGTTGATTGTCTTGCACCTTGTGGATGCACAGCTCTGGAGAGAGCCCTGATCTTAATCCTTAACCCCCACTGAAAGCCTTTGCGATGTGCTGGAGAAGACCTCGTGGAGTGGTTCGATTTTGGTTTAAGATGATGTTGATGTTGAAAACAATGGCATGGTGTTTAGGCGCTGTATTCAAGGTCTTGGAACACAGGACTTTACTTTTGGCCAGGACACTTTCAAATGTAAAATGTAGCGTGTCTTCTCTATATTTGTTTGTAATTAAATTTTTTTTTAATCTTTCTCTACCTGGGTCAGATTGTTTCTCTTGAGGGACAGCCAGAGCAACCCTAAAGCCTTTGTGCTTACCATGTGTCACCACCAGAAAATCAAACACTTTCAAATCTTATTGGTAAGCAGTAGATCACATGTGAATGTTTCTTTGACGACACTGGACAAGACATAAAAGGCTTGCCTTATGTTTGTCATTTCTTCTGCTTCCTCTCCAGTGTGAAGAGGATGGTCAAATGTTCTTCAGCCTTGATGATGGCATCACCAAATTCACAGACCTGATCCAGTTGGTGGAGTTCTACCAGCTCAATCGAGGAGTCCTGCCTTGCAAACTCAAGCACCCTTGCACCACGGTGGCCTTATGACCTCCCCTTCAAACCTACCATTGGTTCTCTGAGAATCAGACTCCTGGTTTCACCTGGTTTCATGATGTAAAAGTGACTGGCTGTCCACCGACTAGTACTCCCAGTATGCAGGTATTCTCCTGTGATCTCTGGAGGAACTGCAAGCAACAACAGGGCTGTCGTGAAGGCCGTCGAGAAAGATCTTGGCTGTCTTGATGAAGTCGGAAGCTCTTAAGGTTCTTCCTCGTACAGTAGACTGGGTCGTTTTTGACGATCTGATCCTGGTCTTTTATTTTTTTTTTTTCCGGAAAAGATCTCAAGGTCCGTTGTTTTGAAAAGATCTGGAGAACCTGCAGACGGTGGAAGACTTTACATCTAGTGTGAGTATGACTTTAAAGCACAGGAAACAGCTGAGCTATAAATGATGGAGTCAGAAACACAGGAGTCACTTGTCCTCGTAGGCCGCGCGGCGCTTTAACGACATCTGTATGATATCAAAGCACAGGACTGTAAAAGAGACTTTGTTTGGACATTGTATGTGAACAAAACAACGTACATTTTGCTCTTTGCTAAGTCTCTTTCTCCACCTTCCTCCATCTGGATCAAAGGAATGTTCCACTGCTCATATGATTTATATATGTATGTATATATACTGTATGTATACATATATACATGTGTATATGTAGCTTATAAGCTCGTTTGGATTTCTGTCCACTTGACAAAGTCTCATCTTGCACTCTGTTTTGACTCCGCGTCACTGTAAAGCCTCAGCTAATATCCAAATGTTCCACCACCCCTTCTCTCAAGACACCATCTACACGTTTGAAGCTTCCTCTGCTGGCCATCCAGGGTAATGCAGCCTGAAGTGGGTACACGGATCAGCGTCATGACCGCCACCATTAGAAAGGGCACCTTGAAGTGGACTAAAAAATTGGGAAAAACAACCACTATGATCTCCTGGAACGTTTCAAACTGCACAGAGATGTTATAATGGATTCTGTGTTTGTTTGGGGTATTTTTTTTTGTGTGTGCTTTTTCTGTGCGTTTTTTTTTTTTTTTTTTTGTGAAATTACGAGGCAGGAATCATCAGATCTGCTTGTGTGTCCTTAAAGATTTGTAGATCGTTAGGACGGTGCACTGTGAAGCTTCCAGACCAGCTGGAGCTCTGTTTCCTTTACTGCCTTGTTCAGTAGTAGCACGAAATATGGACACGCGTATTTGTAACAACAATTGTGTCTTTATGGAAGAGCCATCTTCTTAAATATTTGCGTCATTAACATAGTAAGCTAGACGGGAAAAGGCCTGGCCACAGTGTCTACGATCTCTGCTGAGTGTCCATGATTACGCAGATATAAATGCAAATGATGCAATCATTTTTGAGTGTTGTTTCCGTGGATATATTTATTTATCTAGATCTGAATGATTACTTGAAATCTAGTGAACTTCTCAGTGCTGTTCCGTACTGCTCTTTCACTGTTTTTTTTGTTTTCTCTTCTCCTTTTTTTTTTTTTTGCAAATGTATTGAGCCTCGTGTGTTTTATTTCCACCTAATATTAGAGATTTTGTTATACTAACCCAGTTCTAGCGAACTCCTTCACCGTTATCTGCTGTATTGTTGCATCATACGTTTGTTATCATTACCGTTATGCTCACAAATACAAAGCTCGTGTCATAATATTAGTAGAATGATTAGATTCCATGAAAAAGCAAAACGCTCATCCTAGTGAACTTTTATGAGATTTGCACACAATAATAGACGATAGAAAATTGGATGAGTTTTCGCTCCGTTTTTGGGCAGAAGAATGTGGAGTAGCCAGAAATGTTTATTGCCAGAGAGAAATGTGAAACGCACTGCACAGCTGACGTTGCTTTTCATTCATGAGTCAAGGATGACGTGCCGCACTGAAAAGCAACGCCGTGGTCGCTCATATCGTAACTGCACTATATCAGCAGTAGGCTGAGAGGGAATTGATCCATTGATTCTTATTAACTCCGTGTCTAACACCTCATGTACTACCCCGTACCTGTCCTGGTCTCTGACGTGATATCCTTAGGGTATATCCTCTGTACTTTGGTCGATGGTAATGTGAATGGAGGGTAAATGGTTTAAGGTACACAACTGGACCTTAATTGTCTGACTTGGACCTTTTAATTAGCTTTCAGCATATAACTCATGTGCACTTCTTCAGGTTGATGTACTTTTGAGGATACCAAGCCAGCAACAGGAGAATGTACCGGGTTTTGTTTTGTCTGAGATCATGTTTATGTCCCGAATCCCAGTCAAAACAAATTATTCAAAAATGAACATTGAGTGTAAGAGGCTTTTTACGTGCTTAAACAATTTGTTCTGGAGCAGCGTGTGACACTTGTGGACATCTGTGTCGTTCCTGGACATCTTGTTCCGGGTGCAACTTGATCGGCATCCAGTACGAGCATCCATCAGGCTTTCGCGACAGATGGACGTGGTTAGATTGCGTGCTGTCCTTCTAGCTGTCAGCTTGCCACCAATTTGGGAGAGGCGCAACTGACTTCTTCCTGGGGCAACTTGTAACCACTGCCCATGTAAAAGCAGCTTTAGCATTACCTTAATCACCTAATTTTTAGGGGCTCCTCAAGGTTTCTTCAGACAATTTATGGTCATTGCTTTACTTTGACAGGGAAAAAAAATCATCAGATCAGTTGAAAAATTTAAGAATTCTTATGTTTGGGTTGCTTGATGTGGATGAATTAGTCATAGCATTTTGAGCCCTTGCTACTACGTACTGTATATAACTTTTCCCCCCTCCAAACAAATTCACCCACCTAGCAGGGCTCCCGCATTCAGCCAGACTCTGTGTCCCCCTGTCACAATGTCCTGCCAATGTGTGTCACATGACCTACATTCTCTGTGACATCATCACCTTGTGGTTTTGGGGTGTTTTTTCCGCCCCACCGTGGAACATCCCACTCGCGGGGCTCTGTGCACATCTTCTAACTGAACTTTGACCTATGAATCTCGGAGCCTCGTCGTGTAGCCGGTAGGAAACAAATGAGCCAAAATATCGAGGAGCTGCTACGTTGCTACTAACAACCACGTCATACTTTAGCCTCGCTGTTTTCTTTGGCGCTAAATTGAAAGTAATGAAAAGGTTCCCAGTTTCATCTACCAACATAGTAATTTTTAAAGATTTCCTTGCTAGCTTATACCCCATCACAGCTCTAGCTTGATCTGTAGTGTTACCATTTCAACCCAATCTATTATTTCTTCCATATCATTTCATCCAGGTAATTTTTTTTCAACAGCTTTCATCCTCGTTAAATCGAACCACATCCTGCCTCTTAAAGCTTGAGCTCAAATATGGTTCTCTCAACACCTTTGCAACACTTAAAACAGCAATTATTACAAAATAAACTGTAATAAAGCCTATACACATAGACACTGTATTTTAGGTTTCCAATCACTATGTTCTTTTCTATTTTTTTTTTTTTTTTTTTCCCACGATGGCTTACAAAATGAAGAAACTTGATCGTTTTAACTTGGGGATTTTATTTGTTTATTGTTGGGGTTTTTTTTTATGGGGGTGGGCGTAAGGTGTAAATATAATGTTTTATTTTGTTTAAGGTCATGTAACATTTAAATTAAGCTGTTTAAAAAAAAAAGATAGAAACTGGAGTCTGGGAGTGAACTCTTTGTGGTCACAGTAAATATTAAGCTAAAGAATTTTTTTTTCACAGGATACACTTTGAAAATGCTAACCTAGCCTTCGTGGACAACGCGTTTGTTTATACGCAGTGCAAGCTTAAGCATAATGTCCTGA
Source organism: Neosilurus hyrtlii (assembly GCA_028564935.1). Lineage (NCBI taxonomy): Eukaryota > Metazoa > Chordata > Actinopteri > Siluriformes > Plotosidae > Neosilurus > Neosilurus hyrtlii. The sequence continues at coordinate 2,143,160 of JAOUQZ010000044.1, read as the reverse complement.
TGTTCAGATGAGCTGGTGTTCTGAATCATTTTCCCGTGTGTGTTTTCTGTTAAGAGTATATCAGCAAATTAAATATATTGTTTTAAAGTTTTAATTAAAATATTTAAGAAAAATGAATGTAACTGGGTTGCTCAGGGTTGGTATGGAGACTGATGAGGCCTGGTCCCCAGGACTGGTGCCTTTTGGGGGTTTTTTTCTATATACTTTCTCATCTTTTTATCTATGACAGTTCATTGTGATAGCAGTGAGTTTAAGGACATACACATCTTTTTTTTCTAGTTGTAGTGTCATTATTCATGCCGTTTAACCATGTATCGAAAGCGAAACAGCGCAGAGATGGTAGTTTATTCTTGGTTTTAGCTTTACTCGTATTATAATGCATAAAATCCAGCAGGTGCCTCAGAGCTCCACCCTTGTCTCCATTTATACCAACACACTAACCTGATTTTTGTATATACAGTTCATATTAGACGGCTAGGATCTTTCATATCGGTATGATCAACAGGGCAGCAGTCTTAGTAAGGTTATATGTCCGCTTAGACACCAGATATACTCTGGATGGTCACCGGATCTTAATGGCCTGCCATGCGTAAGCCCCTTTCTTTAGTAACAATACCACACGTCTTCACTCCTCCTGTTACCATGCAAAAAAGTGTAACTGTACATACATATAGATATATACATGAATATATGTTTTTCAGGGAATTAAAAAAGGGGTGGGGGTGGGGGGTTACTTTTTTCTGTATGAATAATGTTTTTTTGCTTGGTCTTGTAAATAGCTGAATGGCTTAAAAATGCTAACTGTAACCTTTTCAGGTATTTTTGTACAAATAAGGGTCTGTTCTATTCTGTTTATTGTAAGTAGAATAAAAGATTAATACATTGCTATAACTTTGCCTGGGCTCTTGGTGGTACACTTCCAAACTGATCCGAAGCTTTGGGTGCTTTGGGAGAAAGTTTCTCCCTTCAGGTACAGGTAGGGGAGTTGACACATTCACTCGGTGTGAAAAAGATGTTATGCCGTCTGGCGATTTGGTCTGGCGGCCTATCCGGGGTAAATTCTCTCACTTTGATCCCCAGATCCTCTGCAATCCTAACCACAATGAAGTGGTTACCAAAGATAGATACAGTAGAATATGTACCAGCTGCAGTTGTCAGGCATCCCTTCCAAGGTGTATTTCTGCCACATACCCCCTTTTAAAAGGGGTAGGCTCCAGGATTGCAGGTGAATCCAGGTAAGGCGAGGTACACCCTGAACAGCCCGACACGTATGCTTCCACTCGCTAACATGCCTGATTTGAAGTGTGTCTAAGTGTGTGTACAACCAAACTGTGAAGGACCAGGATGGGGACCCAGTGCACAAGGGTGATTTGGAGCTTATACAATTTTTAGCCTTCCAGGGGTCAACCGGCAGATATACTGTAAGTGTTCCAGCCACGTCTGCCAAAATATACAAGCACCAGAGATCAGTTCAACCGTTACAACTGTAAACGCATTCATGAGACACACATGGCTTAACAGATGCTACAATAGATTTCCCTGTAGGTAAAGTTTACTGGACATCGCAGGTACTGCTGGTTGACATGATGGCTGTGATCTATGTAGCGAAGATAGTCACGTTTCTTAAGCAAGTACGTATTTCCCCTGCCCATACTTTTGCACGAGAGTGAATAGTCACAAAATGGTCTAGGTAATTCCAGTCACGGTGCTGACGCATCAATCAGCTTGGTGAGAGTTGTGCTTTACTGTAGACGTTAAGTGGGAAGCACATGTCAATATGGGAAAGGCTTATAAGGTAAACATTCCTTATGTGAAACGAGCCATCAGGCCACTGAGAGCTGTAAAGTCTGACTGAAACCAAATGCTAAACTTCTGTCACCAAGCGGGGCAGGGGGGTGTCTTGGAGGGTGTCCTAGGGGTGTCTTCAGGGGTGTTGAGTCATTTTCAAATGACTGCTTGAAGAGCACATCCAAAACCAGAGACAGATCCCCAAAATACGTTAAAGTCCTGTCAACCTGAATGGCATGCAGCAATGCCTGACAAATCCTGTATCTTGGCTGAAATATTTTCACATGAGCCTGAGGCAACAGGCTGCATCCAAACAGTGCAGCCATGGTGACTTTCCTGAGTATCATCCCCACTCTTCTCCTGGCAAGTCAATGAGAATGGAAGACAGGATGCTTTGTGTGGAAGAGGACAATGGGTGGAAATACAGAGTAGCACATTTGCCTGTGGGTAAGCTACTATGCTAACACCCAATGCCTCATTGCGATCTGTAAGAAGAGGCACTATGTCAATGTTTACGTGTCAAGTACTGACTATTTTTCTGTGCCCTTCCTAGGGTAATGTGGGAGACTGGTGGAAATGACAATTTAGAGAAGAGAAAAGGTTGTGGGATGTGAACCACATCTATTTTCTTGATCTCGTGGCACTTTTAGTGCAGGCAGTCTGTTTCGGTGAAATCTAAAAACGTTTAAAACTCTATCCACAAGAGGGCAGCTCAGAGTCAGTGGAGTTGTGCTTGCCTGCAAGTTACTACATTGACTGCTATTTAGTGACAGTGTTTCATCCTTGGTGGCCTCGTGGTGTGCGTGTCTGCTTCACAGCAAGAAGGTCCGGGTTTGTAGTCTCAGGCTTCGGTGTTTCTGTTTGGAGTTTGCATGTTCTCCTTGTGCCTGGGTGTAATTTGCTGTTCCAAATGGCCCCTAAGTGTGTGTGTTTTGTTGGCCCTGCAATGGACACCCTGCCTTTTCCCCGTGTTGGTTGAGCTAGGCTCCAGCCTCCCGCCACCCTAATTTGATTAAACAGTGAGTGTTTCATCATTTTACACAAGTTAAAATTGTTTTTGTAAACACACAATCCAAAAACTGGTGTAAGTTTTTTGTTATTGTTGTTGTTGTTTTCCCACCCTGGCTTCACTGGTTGTGGTTAAGAGTAAAGTATCAAACGTCGTACTCCAAGCTTTAACTTTTAACATGGTGGATAATCACATCCAGGATATTACTCACTAGCCGCACCGATAAATATCAGTGTACAAATAAGTGTAATCACTTAATTATTGCACCCAACAAATCCAAGCATTCACCAGATTCCTAATGGCACACCCTCCTTCCCTGAAATGTTTTGCTCTATGTTCAATTTTGTCCACCAAGCGCTGGTGTAAGAGCAGGTTCTCATTCCAACCAATCTGGAGCCTCAACTGATTCGACATGTTTAATCAGCTCATCTTGCATTTCAGTGGACCATCAAGTGGCTCCTGCTTGTTTGGAAAGAGACTCTTTCTGGTGCAAGTCTGAGCCTTGGCCAGTAGGTGGCAGGCTGTTATCAAAAAATAAATTAAAAAAATAAAAATAAAAATAGATAAATAAAAATCCTGTGTGTGCCAAAACATTTTTAAAATTGTAATACTAAGACATGAGATATGAGAAACTTGACCTTCTGCGTATAATAGTTAACAGCTAACTGCTGGTTGTTACGGAGTATATTAGCTTTTTTTTAGTAGAAGGACTTACAAGGGTTAGACATGGCATTCATTAGATTATGCCAAAAAAAAAATTAGATGGCTTGATTTGTGGACATGACAGAAACCAACTATACTGAAGATTTTCCAGATTTGTTTAGTTTTAGGGTACAAGCATCATTTGTTCCTGGAAATGACACATGAAGATTGTTATTCTTTTTGTCCTGACGGTGGCCATAAAATGCCCCAAAATCAACATTAAGATTTTTAGTATTCTTTCTGTTTATGGATGTTATGGAATACTGGGCAGTGGTAGTTCAGTGGTTAAGGCTCAGGAGTACTGAAGCTGAAGGTTGAGAGATTAAGCCCAGTAACACCAAACTGACATTGTTGGACCCTTGAGCAAGACCCTTAACCCTCAGTTGTATAACAGTCATAAGGGTGTCTTCTAAATGTGTGTGTGTGTATATATATATATATATATATATATATATATAAAAAAATGTTTTCAAGATTTCTAAAATCCTAAAATTTCAAAAACATTAAAATACATTTTCCCCCCCTTAAAATTTATGAACATTAAATATATCACAGGTTGAGCTTCTGAGTCGACATGTTCTTTTGATGGTGCTGCTTATTTGTACAAATTATTTAAAAGGTTATTCTTAATAATGAAATTTCACATTTATAGCATTGATCTATCAAAACACACACACACACACACACACACACACACACACACCTTTGAATTTGTGAACATTTACATTTTTTGGGGGGGGTGTTTACAGTAAATGGTTGGTTTAAAAGTAAATGTTATTTATTAATACTGAGATTATAGAGTTATAAATTTTATACCTTTGGGGATAATAAAATTTCTCTTTGATGTGTTCAGTTTTTGCTGGATGATTTGTCCCTTTGAAGGGATCTTTCCTAATTTTTTTTTTTACATAAAATTATGAATATGCTTTTAATAGTTAGATTTTTTTTAATAGTTCTTGACTGTATTTCCAACCTGTGCAATAAAAAATACTTTTAAATAGATTTATAAAGTAAAATGCGGTCTCAAAAAAATTATTTTAATGTGACCGTATGGGTATTTTTAGTATATCAACTAAAAAAAGCTACAAATAAACAAGGTACAAATAGAGTTTGGAAAAAAAGTCAGGGTTCTTTTTTATTTTTTTCAATAAATAAATGTACTTTTTTTCTAAATATAATGTTTTTCTTTTTTCTTTCTAATGTAATTTTTTTTATCTTTTATGTATCTCTCTCTCTTTCTCTCTCTCTCTCTCTCTCTCTCTCTCTTTCTCTCTCTGTCTCTCTCTTTGCCTTCTGTTGGACTGGTGGCCCATCCTGAATTCTCCAACCTTGTGACTATGGTTTCAGGGCTGTCTCTAGATCCAACAGTTTGCAGGCCGTGTCATTGAGCTTAAATTTATTAGTTCTGCAGCACAAGTAGATGGAATCTACATCCTGATGAAAGCAACGTGCCATGATCTTCATCTCTTCATCTTCATCTTGTTCCGGGGTCGGGTCGCGAGGGCAGCAACCTAAGCAGTGACTCCAAAACGTCCCTTTCCTCAGCCACTTCCTCCAGCTCTTCCGGGAGGATGCCAAGGCGTTCCCAGACCAGCCGAGAGATGTAGTCCCTCCAG
>JAOUQZ010000044.1:2120750-2137945 GCA_028564935.1 Neosilurus hyrtlii | reverse complement strand
GGCTGAGATGGGCGCCAGCCTCCCCGCGACCCTAATTAGGATTAAGCGGTTCAGAAAATGAATGAATGAATGAATATACCTACAACACTGTATCGTCACCAGGCAGCAGCCTAGCAGGGGCCGTCACAGTGGAGATAGCAGGTTTCAGCAAGAGGCTGACGAATCATTATTATTTTCGGGCAATTGCTGCTCCAAAATGGCAAACCAGTACAAAACAGCACCTGAATTAAGGCATTTTAGTTACATTTATAAGCAAGTCAGATTGATTTATTATGAATTGTTTACTAAGGAAATCATTGCCATGTGCAGCCTCTGCTTTAAGGAAATAATAATTTATTTCAACCAAAACAGTGACAGTGTTTTGTTTTGTTTTTTTAATAACTTTATAACCTAAAAGTGTTGGATCTACAGAGTTGTGTGAGCTCATCTGAGCTTTCTCCAACGTATTCTTAAATGCTCACTAAAATTCCTTCCCTCCAGTTTTGCGCCACACTGGGAACGACTCCATCTTGTGCGTTTGACTGCATCACTGAGCTCGGACCCATATGTAAGTAAAAGTTCCCCTCCTTCCCTTTGATTTTTGTACTGTACACACATCAGGAATTGTGCTGCTGTCTCAGTTTTTTAAAAATTCCCAGTTTCTCATCAGAACTTTTTGAAAACCTAAATACGGGGTTTTTTTTGTTTGTTTGTTTGTTTGTTTTTAATAGAGTAATGAGGTGACTGTTGAAGCCCAAAAGCTTTTAAAACTTTTTAACTGTAGGTAAAGTGACTAAAGCTGGGAACCTGAGGTGACTTCCAGCAATCTGTTGAAGATATTTTTTGATTAATATCAAGAATCTTTTAGAAGTACTTTTCCGCTTCACAGTATGCCCTAGATACATGTAGTTCTGACCACTACTACAGATCAAAACACTTCAAAGAGTAAGATATTATGATTATTATGATTTTTTTTCTCTCTGAATAAGAGCTAAGCATTGTAAACAAACAAATCTAAGGGAAACCAGCTTACTGACTTGAATTCCGCGGTTTGTGTCTTTTGTTCTTTGTTATTGGTGCAAAATTAAGCTTTTATTGAATTTTTCCCCCCATTTTCTCCCCTAATTTAAGTCGTATCGAGTTTCCACCCATCAAGTGTTGCCTTCCCTATCACACGACCACCACCAACCAGCCTAACACTCGAAAGGAAAGCGCTATCCGCCCCCTTGTACGAATGAGCTCACAGACACCCATAATTGGCTGGTGATCGCTGTGAGTGACAGGGAAGTGAGTGTATCCCGTGAGAGCTCAGCCAATTACTATGGACTCCTGGTCACGGATGGCTGTGGCATCTACCTGTATTTGAACCTGCGATATCCAGGTTGATCGTGGCGCACCCTGTGGATGCATCACTCGGGAGCCAGTGTCTCACTCTGAGTCACCAATCTCACAATCACAGCATCCAACACGGAATCGCATTCTGTATTGTGTGTGGGTTTTTTTGTGTTGTCTGAGGCGTTTTGCGAGGTTTTATGCATGGTTATTTGGGAAAAAATTAAATAAATATGCATAGATAGATAGATAGATAGATAGAGATGGACAGATGTTGCGCCAATTTCTAGCCTTAGGATAATCTTTTACTTACTTTTTTTTTGGCCCAGGTAACGCAGAGGGGCTATGGATGCATATTGATGCCGCCTACGCAGGAAGTGCATTCATCTGTCCTGAGTTCCGTCCCCTCCTGGACGGCGTTGAGGTAAGATATAGAGGTTTTTTTTTTTTTTACCTCTCGCCATCACCAAATGCGAGTGGAGCGTGAGCTGTAGAAATGGGTTCGGTCTGTCCATATTGTATAATTCAATACCCACCTCATTCTCCAAATCATCTCCAAATGGATATGAATGGTGGTTTATGGTTTCTAATCTTTTTGCTATATTTATGTATTGAAGCCCATCAAGCAAAGGTCAGAAAAATACATTTGTCAAAGCGTGTGTGTGTGTGTGTGTGTGTGTGTGTGTGTGTGTGTGTGTGTGTGTGTGTGTGTGTGTGTGTGTGTGTGTGTATTCAAATGTCAAAACTGATATGTGCTGGAGTGAGTTATGTGTTGAGAAATTGTCTGAAAATTAGAGAACCTTTGAGTTGGCTCTCTGGCACCCTGCTGAGCATCGTGGAGATAAGGGTAAAGTAATTTCCTGAGGCGCATCCAGACCTTTAGATAAGCCCCTCCCTTTCCCTCCATAACAAAATCTCCCTGTTTATAAGCACCAGTTCAAACAATACTGTTCAGGCCATGCTTGGCTGAAATGGCCCTGCTCTTTATCAGAAGCCTGAATGACAGGATGATGGCGTTTCCTGTATTGGGACTGGTTGCCAGGAAGTGAATAGGATGTAGTAGCTCGCATGGCAACAATCATATGTCCCATATAGTGTCTACAGTGACAGTTTTATTTGAGGACCCATAGCATCACTGCAGCAGATGGAGAGGATATTAAGCAAGTGATGTTGAGGCAAATAGATGAGAGGACAGATAAAGAGAAAGAGCCAGTCAGATGACAGGTGGGACAACTGATTAATGTTTTAAACCAATATTGTATCCAGTGCTTGACCTGCGTGCATATCATTTTTAATTATCACTATGCACAGGGTCACATTGACAGAAATGTCTGTGTGTTTGATAGGCTACATAAATATCACATACTACAGTTCACCCAAGTAATATTGTCCTTGTGTAATGTAATAAGTTTATGTCTTTAAAACAAGAAAAACCTTGTTTAAACATTTCCAAGGCTGTACAAACTTTAAATTCAGCCATAGCTTCATTTCCTGTTAAAAGAAATAAAGAAATCTGAAATACTTCCCCTAGACACCACTTTGGACAAGCGCCACAGACTCTGAATAGATTAGAAGTCTCTTTTATTTTGAAAAATAACCCTGGGTTTACACAGGGGCCATGCTGTCCAGGATCTCTAGGATTTGAGAGAGTTCTGATTGGGGGGAGGGCTGTGGGATCGAATCGTGATGATCTTGAGGGAACTTGGTGGATTCTTTTTGAGTGTCAGAAATTTTTCCATGATTATTATGAGGTATTAAGTTTTGACGCCAATAGTGACAGGACTGTATAATGTCAGTGTGTTAATTATTAATGAGTGGGGAAAAAGGTTAGAGCCACAATTTTACAGTTTATATACAGTTTTACTCCATTTCTTAGCAAACACTTGTGTTTTAGTGGTTTGTTAAACTATAACTGTTTTTATATAGGGCACGTGAGGTTGGAAATGGTTGTACAAAAGCCATTCAACAAATTCTAAATCTACATTTACCAATCTTTAAAATAAACCGCCAACAAGGGGTTAAATTTGGTTGAGCCAATCCATAAAGATTGCCAGAAATGTTGAAGGTTTCATCGGCATTATAGAAAATCAGTGTTTGGAGGAAATGAGCTGCAAACGTTCACCTGTAACTGGAAATTAATGCATAGCACACATTTATAAGTCGTCTATAGTTTTCCCCCGACAATTTCCTCTCTAATTTATTCATATCCAATTCCCACATATCAAACAGTTCTTCCCTATATCACAAAATAGCTAGCCAACCAGAGAGGGCGAAGACACACATGCCCTTCCTCCAAAACGTGTTTATTCATTTTAACTGCTGATTATTATTATATGATAGTCAGGAGCGGTGTAACAGACTCGGAGGAAAGCACTATCCACCCCTTTGTATGCATGAGCTCACAGACGCCTATGATTGGCTAGAGGTCGGCCAATCAGCTGTCATTGGAGCCACGGTTGGCTGTATACTCGACTTAGAGCTTCAAGTTGCAAATTCTTGGTGATGGAATAGATATTTATTTATTTGTTTGTTTATTTTACTATTGGTGACTATTGGTTGTCAATTAAGTCCCTATTCACATTACCATACCTTTCAAACTATAATAGGCTAATATAATATAAGGCTAATAACGGATGTAGTAAACAACAATTTTGACATAATGATTGTATTGAAGTATATAAAGCATGCCTTTGTACACCTTTCTAGTAAGTGACAACCGTTAATAGGATATGCTGCCCCATGAATCCTGGACCAGCAGACAGGACAGTTCTCTGTGAGACAGTTCCAAAAATTCGACTCGTTTTGAAACCACCTTGCTTTGTAAACCCGCCAAAACCTTGATTTATAGCAAATAATCTGATATCAAGCAAATACATTTTTGCAAACAAAGGCAAAGTATAAATCCATGCGCAATACAGTGACCTCCACCATCAAAATAAAGCCAGCAATTAAACCTACTTTCTGGATCCGTGTGAAGCTGCCAAGAAGTAGCTACTCTGTATACTGTGACTCATTAGTATTTACTTTTTCACTGTTTTTCAGTTTGCCGACTCCTTCAACTTTAATCCTCACAAGTGGCTGCTCGTGAACTTCGACTGCTCTGCAATGTGGTGAGTTCGTGTGTGTGTATATACACACATTCTCATTTCACTAAAATCCACAGCCTCTTATTAGTCTTTCATATCCACGTGGAAACAAAAAGAGCAGGAAGACAAATCCAGCTGCTGTCTCTGTCAGCGCACATCAAACAGGATATGAAACACACAGGGACAGAGCGCATGAAGAGGCACGGGAGGGTTTTAATAATATTCCTGCTGTCATATCATTTCAAAACACTCCTACTGTAGCAGTTTTTGATAATCTGGTCAGTAATCGACTATGGTGGGTTTCTATATAGGACCAAACAGTGATGTTTAAACCAGGAAATTCAACTGTTTATCTGTACCACAGTGATGCAGAATCCTCGATTCTGATTGGTCAGCAGGTACTGATTCAATTTCTATAACAACAGTTCATGTACTCCTTTGAAACTGTTTTGTATAGGATACATTCATTCAGTCATTCAATTTCTAAGCTGCTTAACCCTTATTAGGGTTGCAGGGAGGCTGGCGCCTATCTCAGCCGACTCTGGGCGAAAGCGGGGCACACTCTGAACAGCTCGGCCATAGTAGGGCGAACAGACCTACAACCGTTCTCACAGCTAGGAGAAATTTGGAACCGTCAATCAGCCTACTGTGCATGTTTAGGACTGTGGGAGGAAACCGGAGTACCCGGAGGAAACCCACGTATGCACAGGGAGAACATACAAACTCCACACAGAAATGGCTGAGCCCGGAAATCAAACCCGGTACCTTCTTGGTGGACGTGCTGTATCTGACGCAATTTGTATAAATTACCCAGAATTCCCTGTTAATTCTTGCTAATTTCCGTATACACACATTAATATTTTTCCATATTGGAGAGCTTCTGCCCTTTTGCAATCCTATTAGTTATAAATGATCACATTTTATACAGTGGGAATTGAAATTTCTTATAAAATAAATAAATAAACAAATAACATATGGCTTTTCCAACAAAACTGAAACTGCAAAATGTTGTTTAGGGTGAAGAAAAGGGCTGATATTATCGGGGCATTTATGATGGACCCACTTTATCTGAAGCATGAACACCAAGAGTCAGGTATTTCTACAGCACACACATCACACTATTCCCTCAAAAAAAAATCTTAGCAAGCAGCAGTATCTTAAATATAGTTACATTTATCAAGGAATGATTATCATATGATTGCAACAACCCACATTTGAAGGGCTGAGAACCAGAGTGTTCTAACCAACAGAAAGTGACATGATATGAAAGCCTTTGCAATATTAAAAAAAATCAGGGATGATGTTCACAATATGATTCAAGGTCATAAGGAAGATGAAGGAACCATTCTGGCACACATAGACCTGATCCACATCTGTCAGAATATCACCTTATCTCATTTTCCAAAAAATAAAACAAACAAACAAATAAAAAACCCTCACTTAGAACATTAGGAAGGCGTCCTCAACCCAGAGTTCAGCATATGATGTCAAGCCAACCTGGCCATTCCAACCGACAGCAGATTAAATTCATTAATAGTGGGGTTTACTTTAGATTGGACAATGTATAGATACTGGTAAATTTACTGCTGAAAGTAAACATTACCATCAGCTCATGTTAGTTGCTAGCATGTTGTACACATCATGTTTCGCTATACTTTGTAGCTCAAGTGTTTATAGCGCAGGTGTCAAACTTAAGGCCCGCGGGCCAAATCCGACCCACCAACTCCTTTTATATGGGTCACAAGAGCTTTCAGTGAATATGGTTATCATACATTCTTTGCATCAACCATTACCATGAAACAGTTCATCATCCTTCCACTAGGAGGCAGCAGCCCATTTTAAATAAATAGCTAGTCATTCACGACTCAAGAAAGATTGCATGCTAGCTTGTTGCTGTTAAGCATCGTCAGAAAATGTAAGTGAATAAATGGAAAAAGGACAAATGATTAAACAAATCATTTTGCCATGCAGATTTCATGCTTTTAAAATAGATGTTCAGTGATTATTCGGCCTTCGATCATCTTTAAATTTAGTGACAGGGCCTTCATTGAAAATGATTTGGACACCCCTGATTCATAGCCCATTCATTTATTCATTTTCTTAGCTGCATAATCCTAGGATTAGGATTGCGCCCATCTCAACCGACTCTGGGCGAGGGCGGGGTACACCCTGGACAGCTCGACAGGTCATTGCAGGGCTTAATACACACACAACCATTCACACTCACACCTAGGGGTGATTTGGAACAGCCAATTAGCCTACTGTGCATGTTTTTGGACTGTGGAAGGAAACCGGCGTACCCGGAGGAAACCCACGCAAGCACAGGGAGAACATGCAAACTCCACACAGAAACACTTGAGCCCAGGAATCGAGCCCAGGAGTTTTTGCTGTAAAGCCAGGTTAATTTGAAGTAATAAATAAAATTCAGAGTTTTTCCCTTTTAACCAGAGTTTAAATTAAATAATGAAATGATTGCATTGTTAGAAAACATTTAATTTTATTAAATAAAAGAAAAAAGCACTACGAAGTTTAAAAGTGTTTATCTATGGCTACATCCATCCACGCCGTCCATCACCCTCCTCTTCCATTAAACGGCACACTCTAATTACCCATCATGCTCCGTTCTGCCTTTTGCTCATCTCCCATTTTGAACACAATAGCAGCTCGGTGAGCAACACAGCTGTGCAGCTGCAGCCGGCCTCTAATTGCGCTGACAGCAAGACAAAAGAGGTGGCCGTGGCTGTCCGAACACACACACATGCACACGCACACGCACACACATGCACCCACTTCACAGGCCTATCCATAGCTTGCACACAAAGCCCACTCCCACGTCAAACAACACGAGCCTAATGAAGTTACACTGCACCGCCCCAGGCTTTTCTGCCATATAAGGAGTGCAATGGCCATGACATCATACACACACACACACACCATGGTGCAACAATATCACACTTTTCCAAGACTCTCTCTATCTGGTTATATTTTCCTGGATTGAACACAAACTTTGGGAAAATGTTCACAATTTATGTCTCAAATAAAAATTCCTCTGATGATCATTGAATAGTTTCTTCTATTTACATCAGTGGCAGGTTGTCAGGCCCAGTAAGGCGTTCTCTGTTGGCCCAAACACTATCAGAAGCACTGACCGACATTTACAACTTAAATTCTAGTACTTGTTCCACGAAATTTTATTAATCTATTCCCAACTGTCTATTCTCCTCATTCCGTAGTGTGTGTCTTGGCTGCCCTGCTTCCAGTACATGTATACGGATGTTAGATGTTTTTTGTCCAATCAGATTTCAGCCTCTATGTGCTGCCATGTCAATCTAACCCGCCCGGGGCCTTCAGAATTAGTAGTGCTGGCCAATGTCACTTAAACTATATTAGCGATGGGGCTGTTTTTAACCAATCAGATTTCAAATTCGCCTCACAGGGCCAGCTTGCTGGCGCAAAATAACGTCAGCATTTTTCCGTCCTTTGGTTGGTCAGAGCAAGACTGTTTGACAAGCCAAGTTCGGATTTTGTCTATAAATAATCAGCATCTCTGGTGAGTAGGATGTATTTTATGTAAATGTTTCGTGTTTTGTCATGTTATTAGATAAAGATAGTGGATATTGATTCTGAACTGCTCCAGAAGATGTTGTACTGTAGAGGTTTGGAGGTGTCTGAACCCTTTATCACCGAGCCGCTACTTTTACGCTTGTTACATTTGGCCGAGCGCCAAATTTACCACCAGTTTCCACTGGTGATCACCAGAACCACAACCACTGACCCACCCCTGAAAAATGTAGAAATAAAGCTGTTAGTTCTGTTTGGAGTTCCTCTAAAGATACTTGAGTTTCTTTATCATGAGAGAAAAATCCTGCTGGATGTTTGTCTTTGTTTTGATTCATTCACCGCCATCTTGTTTTGTGTGTTTGCAGGATTAGTGACGGATTACAGAGTAAGTACTTGGGCGTGAGTTTTTTATTGTGTTTATATGATTTGCTGTGATCACGTCTTTCACCATAGAAGGAACCTTAATTGATGTGAAAACTGGAATTTGTGCATGACAGTAAATCTGAATGATTGATGTACTTTATAGCTGTAGCACTGAACTTTTGTTAAGTGTTTAAACCCATGTCTCTAATTAAATGACATCTTTTTTGTTTGTGTATGACGTACCCATATTGTCCGGTAGCATAATGCCATATTGGATTTGATGAGGACAGCACACAAGCTGCTTTGAGACATAATCTGGTTTTCGCAGTCGTGTTCACTGGAGAACCTTTTGCCCATGTGTGTTCATGTGTCATCTCATATCTCATCTCCTCGCAGCACTGGCAGATCCCACTGGGACGAAGGTTTCGCTCGCTGAAGCTGTGGTTCGTGTTGCGCATGTACGGACTCCAGGGCCTGCAGCAGCACATCCGCAAGGTGATCACTCAAAACTGCTTAAATTAGCTGCACTGTAAAACCTTTCTAAGCCCATTCTCACTTCCTGTCATATTCGGGATCATCATTGCATACGCATGTTGTTGGAATCTGCTTATAACCTGATGCTCAGCTAGTGCAGTCAGTAGAGCATGAGACTCGTAATCGCAGGGTCGTGGGTTCAAGCCCCGAAGTTGGGCGTGGGTAATCTCTTCAGACTTTCTGACCCCAATAAAAAAGACGTGGTAATCAAATCAGGAAATAATGATGATGAATCTTATTGGAGGCATCCATGGCCTAATGGCTAGAGAAGCGGCTTTGGGAACTTAAGGTCACTGGTTTGATTCCCAAACCAGCAGGAAAAATGTGCAGCTTCCATTCCTCCACCTTCAAGGCTGAAGTGCCCTTGAGCAAGGCACAAAACCCCCAACTCCTCTCTGGGCACTGCTGTGTGTGGTAGCCCACTGCTCCGAGTGTGTGTGCTCACTTTGGACGGGTTAAATGCAGAGGTAGCAATTTTCCTTGCAGGATTATTAAATAAATGAATGAATGATAATCCTTATTATGATATATGTTTCCCAAGAGCGAGCTCTAACATGATATGATAACATGCTTTTAAATTTTAGCTACTAGATTTTTCCTTTTTAACCCAGAGACTTGTTTACGGATTAGCAGGTAGACTACAGAGTACATCAACAAGAAATGTACATCAGAGTTAAACAAGTCCAGACATCACTTGGGGACAATCTGAACCGATGCTCAGTGGCAATTAGACCCATAGAACAAGATCTAGTGGTAGTGAAGCAAGTAATAGTAAAGGAGATGAGTATGTTTAAACACTTATGAGAGGTGAATTTGTCCCATCCTTGGGGTTTTAAGATCAGACACTGTTGTCATTGTTTAGTGTTCACCTTCGTTCACCCTACCAGAGGAAATGCATTTACACCCCTTATTTAATGGGCCCAGTTTATTTTCTGTGCTTCTTTTGAGTAATAGTGAAAACATATGTACCCAAATAAATGCATCTATACACAGGTATCGATACTAATGCTATGAAAATTACTTTAATACTTACTCAATCACTCATGTGCTGAACTCTTTATTCTTATTAGGGTCTGGGGAGGCTTGAGCCTATCTCAGCCAACATTGGGCAAAGGCGGGGTCCACCCTGAACAGCTCGCCAGACCAACACACACACACACACACAAGCCCTCTTTACAGCCAAGAGACATCTTTGGATTAGTGTCACTGGTTAGTTTAGGGTCAAAAAGGGTGTCACTCAAAATCCATTCAGACTCCGCCTCCACTAGGCCACGCCTCTCCTTTCATTTTTAACAAGGATCCTGTTTTCTAATATAGTATAATATAATCTATACACAGTTTATTTAAAACACAGTGGCGTGGTGGTTAGCACATCCACCACACAGCAAGAGATCCTGGGTTTGAGTCCTGGGCTTGGCTGTTTCTGTACGGTGTTTGCATGTTCTCCCTGTGCTTGCGTAAGTTACATTAGGCTGATTGGCTGTTCTACATTGTCCCTAGCTTCAAGTGTGAGTGCAAAGCTTGTGTGTTTGTGTTGGCTCTGGTTAGCTGTTCAGGGTGTACATGGAGATTGGCTCCAGTCTCCTCACGATCCTCATGGGATTAAGAGGTTCAGCAAATGAGTGAGTGAATGATTATTGTTATATATCGTGTTTATATATATTTTACCTGAGTATATATGAAATTTCATTATTAACACTAATCTTAACCTTGTGATTTTTTCATATGAATTGATTGCAAATGGGAAGTGGGAAAAAAAATGATGCATGATGTCATTTTTTCAGCAAGTGGCGCTGGCGAAGGAGTTTGAGAGTTTGGTGCTAGCAGATGAACGCTTTGAGATCAGCGCTGAAGTGGTGCTCGGCTTGGTCTGCTTCAGATTAAAGGTGGGATATACCAAGATTCAGTTCTCACAATTTTACTTTCATGTATGCAATAGTACAAATCTGAGGTTAGACTGGGCACAGGGCGCGGCCGTCTTCAAAACTTGAGCTGGATGCTTAGGAAAAGACTGTCGGTGCATCAAAATGTATACTTCCATGATAAGCAGTACGTATGATGTCCGAATACTCAGTAGGCATTTAATAGAAGTTGAATGGAGCCCAGAATCTTAAAACACTATACTACACTACAGTATCCCATAATTCACCTGGAGCCTCTGCATACCCAAAGAAGGATTCCACCTCAGTCAGGAAATTAGTAGAAAGAAAAAGGCAGACTGAAGAGAAGCCGGTTTCAAAGTGGAGTCACTGGAATGTAACACTTCTCATGAGTGCAAACAAGACTGCATTGCACTTTAGGGTTTGAACTGTGAAGCCATAGGGCGGCCATCTTGATGAGACCTCCTTGCTGTTGGACCTCAGTGCAGTGCGAAGAAGTGTGGTTGAAGACACCTCTAAAAAAAAACCCTGAACATTTCACTGCTGAATGTCAGAATGTCTTCAGTTCATATTCATATATCATTAATAATGGAAAGTATTTAAAAAAAAAAAAAAAAAAAAAGTTAAAAACCCAGCACTTTATTGTGGGAATTTGTCCAAACAATAAAAAATAAAAAAGCAGCTTTTGGAAGGAAATGTACACCTCAGATGTAATTATTTCAGTTTTTTCACCTGTACAAGTTTTTACTTTCAACAGTGAAGAGGTCTCAGAAAGATAGCTCCAATCCCGCTTGCAAACTCCAAGATACCTGATCCAGTGTTTGTTTATTTATTTATTTTTTAACCATAAAAAAATTGCTGAAAAAACTAAATTAACTCCAACCTGATGTAAATTTACAGTTGTTAGCTAGCTTAGCTTACACTATAAACATCCAGGTCAGAGGGCATGTACGGTAATGATGGGGTATGTCCGAGTCGTGTGCTTACTTACTCACTTGTATACTCATAGTATGTAAAGACAAACGGCCGGCCGGGTCGTAGGTAGAGGTGTCCCCAGTAGCGTGTAGCAGTCATAACTGCGTAGTGTAGTCTGAGTCTAAAGATTTAAAAACTTTTTTCTTATAATATTGGCCTAAATCATTCAAGTTTTTTCCCCTCATATATACCGCTTAGGAATCGAACAACCTGAATGAAACCCTGCTGAAGAGAATCAACAGCAGTCAGAGGATTCACCTGGTGCCATGTCAGCTGGCTGGCAAGTTCGTACTGCGTCTGGCCGTGTGCGCTCGCACCACCGAGTCACGGCACATTCGTGAGGCCTGGACTTGCATCACTCAGCTGGCATCCGAGGTTCTCAACCAGCACTAAGCTCTGGGCATCGCACTGAGCACGCGAATCATTTTCATGTACACACATCCTGCTGCTGCTGCAATCCTTCCTCTTCTCTCTGTGTGGATGTGTGTGAATTCTATCGTGTCTGCAAAGTAATAATAAGATCCATAAGTCTGAGTCAACTACCAAAAACATATTCCCTTTCGATTAATTTTTCCCACTTGGTCAGCTAACTGTCTTGTAATGAGTTTCCAGTGTTAGTGCTTGGAAACATTCATTTTTCCATTGAGAATATCTTCAGGATGAAGGGTGTTTTTTCTGGTTTTTAATAACACAACACGCTGTGTTCGTTCTTTTTTTAGTCGTAGTCACTGTAAGACAGAACTAGAGGGGTGTTCATAGAGTGCAGGGTACCTACACCATGCAGAATCGATAATGTAGTGAATCTGCCCTATAAGGGTACTGGTATTAATTACCCATGTCCTCGTCTTACGATTTGTTGTAGTACATGGACATGACCAAATTAGTGGGAAAAACCTCTCTCATTATAAGGTTTGACCTTTGAATGCCACATAAGGTCAAAAATAATTGTCTTAGTTGAAAGTCCTAATGGTTTCCTAATAGTGTTCCATAGTAACATCATGTCTATCGGCACTCGTTTCAAAGTTATAAGCACCCAGTCTCCAGTAACCTTGCACTGTAAAAATTTAAAAAAGTAAAAATGTTTAGTAACCTGAAAAATCTAAACCTTAAACTGTACGTTTCATCATAACTTGGCATTGTTATTACCCCCCCCCCCCCCCCCCCCCACACACACACACACAGGCGGGTGTCTAATAAATATTTTGCCCCAAAAGATCCCAAAAAAGGGTCTTTTTCTGGATTTTGGAACTTTTTTCAACATCTCATGCACAGATGCACACCTCCAAAATGTAATGGTTTGTTACTCGTACCATACCCTACTCTAGAAAAGAAATTCATCAAAATCCGTGCATAACTTTTTGAGTTATGTTGCATACAAACAGACAAACTAACAAACAAACCAACACACATGAATAGACATAATGTGAATAGACGTTCAGGGGTAATAACAACATATTCAGTAATAAATTTAGGGACTTGGAAAATTTTTTTTAAAAAAGCACTTTAAAGAGAATGTGTAAATGGAAAAGTGCCAATAGTAACTCTGACTTATCATTTTCTTCTAACAGTACACCCCCAAAAAGAGTTTTATTCTTTGTTTATCATATTTCCCAAACAAATCAATGACGAAAGAAACCAGTTGTTTTGATAACAGACTCAGTACTGGATGTGTCTATATTTTCCCACAGTGTTTACATATGTGTCTATAACAAATTATATATATATATAAGGGTTGGTGGTAGTTAATCTAATCTAATAATCGAGTATTGAAGTATAATGAAGGTGTACTGGGTGTAACTCTGTCAATATGTTTTCATGTACTGTAACCTGTTGTTGGATTTTTGTTGTTGTCTTGCTTACCAATGCGCACAAACACTGTTACTGTTCATCAGCATTATGAAAAAGCTTTAAAATCTTTAATCTCTTCGGATATGATTTGGGTTCTGATGTAAATAAATCAATATGATCACGTCAGCCTTTCATTTTTTTTTCCCCCCACACAATTTTCCCACATAATGTGCTGCAGTTTTAATAGATT
Source organism: Neosilurus hyrtlii (assembly GCA_028564935.1). Taxonomy (NCBI): domain Eukaryota; kingdom Metazoa; phylum Chordata; class Actinopteri; order Siluriformes; family Plotosidae; genus Neosilurus; species Neosilurus hyrtlii. Next base: position 2,124,197 of record JAOUQZ010000044.1, on the reverse strand, counting down.
GGTGCATGTCCGGGTCCAGTCAGGTCCAGTGTTCGAATACAGATTTAAAATAGGAATATTCTTTTTGTATTTCTATACCAAGAAATATTAACTGTATACACCTGCTTGAACATGCAATGATCCAATCAGCTAATCACATGTCAGCAGCATGACACAGATACAAGTCAGGGATATTGTGTGCATCAAATCACAGTATTTCCAGATTATTACCCTTCGTGTGAGTATGTGACACGCTGATTTTCGTTCCGCATGAAATTCTGTGCGTGTTTGTCTGTCCGCTCGGTTCTAGTGAGTTATTACCTTTCTCGTGAGCTAATATAATAAACTAATATAGTAATAGTAACTTATGTCATGACAGTAGTAATGTTATTAGTAGTATTAGTGTAAACATGCCATTCAGGTAACGTAACGTAACCTAACATTAGGCCCTATTATACAACAACAAGGATCTGACATTAGATATGCCAGTTGGTGCTACGCGAAAGGTCAGCGTGTTTGCTCCATCAGTCATTGTAGTGACTTGATTGGTGATGTACTGGTTTTAGTATTTCAAAAAAATCTCCCTGGAAGACTTTGGGAAAAAAAAAGGACAAAACACCCACTACTGAGTAGCAGTTCTGCAGGTGGCTTCATCTAGAAAGGTCGGAGTGGAATGTGCAGACTGACACTAAGTAACTGCTCGTTATGACCACGTTGAGCATCAAAGCCTTTCATAAAGCACAGACCTGGTGGGGGCGAGGTGGGGCGTACTACAACAGCAGAAAAGCACGCCAGGTTCCACTGCCGTCAGTGGAATCTGAGGCTGCATTTACCCAGTTATGTGATATATGTGATGCTCCATCCAGAGCATGAGATTCTTGTAGAGATTCGTAAAATGGGTTTTAAAAAAGTGAAAATTTAACATTTTAATTTAACTGAAATAAATGTATTATTGTTAAAAAATTTACAAAAACACATGTTGTTGACTCATCTTTACAAGCAGTGCCAATATGTAGGAAGGCTGGCGCCCATCCTAGCCGACAGTGGTTAAAGGCAGCGTACCCGGAACAGCTCGTCAGTACCTTGCAGTTGGTGAAGAATTTATTGGGGCCAATTTGTGGTACTGTGGGAAAGGGTTATCTGTATAGATTGCAAGCAATTCATAGAGGTTGATCTGTTTTATAGGCAAAGTTCAATATATCAGATATGCTCCGATACGTTATGTTCTCCCATGTACCCCACCTACAGTGTATTTGGCCAGATCTGAGTACACTAAGCGAAGTCTGTTGTACTGCTTGAACCTGTCCACTCTTATTTATCCTCAGCCTCATGATGAGAACAAACAGCTGTAACATTTGGCTCCAAACCAAATTTGACCTGTGGATAAAACCAGCAGTCTGCTTCATGTCTCTGTAGTAACCTTGTAACGTCATGCTCAGGATAATACATTGTGCTAAAATACAGCTAGAAGGGAGTGAGGTGGACTAAACCTTTTAGTTACTATACAGCAAGATATATATATATATATATATATATATATATATATATATATATATATATATATAATTGGATTCAGATCTGGTGAATGGGAACAAATCACACTGCTTTCACTGTCATGTTTATGAAACCAGTTGGAGAAGACATACAGCTTTGTAACCTAGTGCACTGTCATTAAAGATGGGTAAAGGGTAAATTGTAATCAAGAAATCATGCACATGGTCAGCAACGATGATGGAATATCCTGTGGCATTCAAGCAGTGTTAATTGGTATTCCCCACACCAATACACAACCCCCACAATCCCGTACTGTTGACACAAGGCAGGACCATGAAATCATGCTGTTGGTACAGAATTCTGTACCTACCATGTGTGCCTCAGCAGAAATTAAGATTCACTAGTCCAAGTTATGTTTTCCCAGCCTTTAAATGTACAGATTTGGTGAGTCTGCTCCCAGTGCACCCACATCTTTCAATATCATGGCTGACACGAGTGGAGCCCAAATATGGTCTTCTCCTGTCGTAGCCCATCCTTCACAAGATTCAATATGTTGTGCATTTTGAAATGCTTTTCTGCTCACCACAGTTGTAATTTAATGGTTATGTTGGTAACTGTCACCTCAAACAAGTTTGTTGCTTAGGGTTGCTTAGGGACCAGCCTTCATCTTATTACATGTTACAAGTTTCTCTCTCTACACGAAGAAAATGTGTGCTGGAGAAGCACCTCAGGGTGTGCACACACTACCACCTACAATTGCCTTTTAACAATAACAACATTAGTGCAGGAAAAAAGATTAGCATGCTATACTCGGCAACCTATTTGTTTCTACCTTCCGGTGAAATAGGTCTTGATATGGGCAAGCTAAACTAATTAAGTTTTTTTTCCCCTGAGTATTCGAATGGAGTTCTACCTCTAGCATTCAATCAAACTAGCATTTGTAATCAATTAGCATCTAAATCATTGTACAAGTCAAGGTGAATCCAGGCCAGATGTACAGCTGACCAGCTGTCGGTTTTGCTAAATAGCCACAGCCTTGCTAAAAGAATGAACAAAACGTTTATGGAACTGATGGAAAAAATGGCAAAAGCACTCCTGCAAAGCCCTGGACTCGAACCTAGAACCTTCTTGCTGTGAGGCAGATGTGCTAACCACTACACCACTCAAATATGCATGTTTAATTATAACAGCTCCATAATGAGTTAAAGAACTGAATGTTATCCAGTGAAATGTGTTTCCTTTTCTACTCCACTGCAGTATGAACAAATCTCAAACTTTTCTGATAATTATAGCGCTCATTATGTATCGAATATGTTTTCAAGGAATAATTGTGATCCAAGATGGTTTATCTAGATTGTGTCCTTATTTTCTATTTACTGTATTAATCCCACAAGGGAAATGATTGTCTCTGTATTTAACCTATTCAAAATGTGTACACACACACACCATTGGGGCACTTGGAGAACAGTTGGGGGTTAGGTGCCTTACTCAAGGTAACTTCAGCCATGAAGGTGGAGGAAGGGAAGGTGCGGCTTATTCCCCGACCACCACACAGTTTTCCTGCTGGACCAGGAATCAAACCGGTAACTTTTCAGTCCCAATGCCACTTCGCTAACCATTAGGCCACAGCTGCCCTCGTGTGTGTCACTATTTTATTATCCACAGGGCCTTTGTTTTTTAAATATTATTTACTTATTTATGTGTTTGTTGGTTTGTTTGTTTGTTTGTTTGTTATAAAAGGTTGGTTTAATTACTAAAGAAACTGATTTCCGTGGAGAACACGAAAAGCTGAGATTATAAACCATCAGGGTTATTTCACTAAATGCTGACCCCAAGTTCTATTCATGGTTCATGATTATCATCACAATCATAAAGTAGCTTCATGATGAGTTAAACATTATTTACTGAAATGTGCTTCCTTTCCTCCTCCACTGCTGTATGAAAAAATCTTACACATATTATGGATTATTCCTT